>JAUTBT010003364.1:0-27736 GCA_032361225.1 Lepetodrilus schrolli | reverse complement strand
AGAAAGCTATCGCAGCATTTTTTGTTGAAGAGCCATAAGCATTAAAGTAACATCCAGATTGATGCTTAGAAATTGAACATTTGATCAGTGGTTCTCATTATTCCAGTAGAGAGAAAGCCATCGCAGCTTTTTTTGTTGAAGAGCCATAAGCATTAAAGTAACATCCAGATTGATGCTTAGAAATTGAAACATTTGATCAGTGGTTCTCATTATTCCAGTAGAGAGAAAGCTATCGCAGCATTTTTTGTTGAAGAGCCATAAGCATTAAAGTAACATCCAGATTGATGCTTAGAAATTGAAACATTTGATCAGTGGTCCTCATTATTCCAGTAGAGAGAAAGCTATCGCAGCATTTTATTGAAGAGCCATAAGTATAAACAACAGCTTTCCAGATTGATGCTTGTTGAATTGGAAATATTTTGTCATTGTTAATTCCAGAGACATTTGCGGAAAGGCTGGCGGATAGTGAAGATGACGCTGCGAGAGAACCCTCATTCACTTCAATATCACAAGGCATCATACACCGAGGTTTGTAGCATTTATATGATGTCACTTCCTGTTAACATTGCCATTCTTCCAGTGATGGTTAACAAGAACATGGAAAAAAAATGTCTGACGGAAATCCGTGTTGAGGAGGTCTTGCAATTCCAAATCTTAAGTCAAATCTCAGAATATATATTTATAAAAAATTATAATGTTGGAATCTAGGTTAAATTTACTTTGGAATATACGTCAAAACATGTCTTAAATTCAAATATTTTCCTCATATTTATCAATTAAACCAGGAAGTATATGAAGTGATATCCATCTTATTTTTCCCAATGCTGATTATCGATATTTCAATCAAGTTTTCCTATATTGGAATGTATGCACTATTCATAGCAATTGTAGACATTTTTTGGGGGGTTTAGAGCCGCTTTCAAGATTCTTTCAGTTTAGGGCATGAGGAAACCTGCAACATCCATAGCGCTGAATGTTGCAATAAACCTGCAGGCATCGGCTGGTACTGACAGACCAAGGATGATAACTGCATTGCCTCTCTACAGACAGCGCATCCTACCAATATTGCATCAGAAAGGTAACTTTCGCGAACAATGAAGCCGGGCTCTCGGGGCGGGATTTGAACTTGGAACCTTTGGCTCCGAAGTCCAACGCTCTACCACTGTGCTACCACCCGCCCTCGGTGTTTAAAACACTGGTTGGCTACGATGTGACCATGACCGGCAATGTCTGATCTCTATTGCAGGGTTCTGAAGACAGAATTAATCTCAAAGTGGTGAGCTTGGAGAACTGTGTTGTAGAAGAAACTGTGAAGCCAGCAACAACGAAAGGTAGGAGTTTTATTTTCCGATATTGAAAAAATCCATTGTGACAACTAATAAGTCTGGATGTAAAAAAAAAATAATTCCATTTTGACAAATAATTAATTCCATATGCATTACTCAGTGCTAGATTGTCTAACTTCAGAGGCAAATGTCTCCAGTTGCAGCTTACTTATGGTACCTATGGACAAAATAATATTGAAAGTGGCTCCTAATATTTAATTAAAAATTAATAGAAATAAAAATAAAAATTCATCTTTAGGTGTGGGCACCAAAGCCAAGTCTGCCAGATATCGATTATTGGTGAAGGACAAGAAAGGAAAGTGCATCACACTACAGACGAAGGATGAGCAGGAGAAGATTGAGTGGCTGGCTTTGTTACAGAACCTCAGTCCATCCGTCAAACCCAATACTGACGCTGGTGCCAAGGAATAGGAATGGGAATGGGCATATGTCTATAGTATAAGGAATAGGAATGGGTGTATGTCTATAGTATAAGGAATAGGAATAGGTGTATGTCTATAGTATAAGGAATAGGAATGGGTGTTAGGAATGGGTGTATGTCTATAGTATAAGGAATAGGAATGGGTGTTAGGAATGGGTGTATGTCTAGAGCATAAGGAATAGGAATGGGTGTTAGGAATGGGTGTATGTCTATAGTATAAGGAATATGAATGGGTTCATGTTTGGAGTTGAAGGAATATGAATGAGTATGTCTTATCTTAGGAATAGGTCTAAGGAATTCTAAGGAATATGAATGGGTCTGTGTCTTGAGTCTAAGGAACAGGAATAGGAATGACTGTCTAGGGAAGAGGCATTGGAGAATGTATTGAGTAAGCAATAGGAATGTGTAAATGTCTCAAGTCTTAGGATTTAATGAATTCCTAATGTTATTTAATTAATGCCTAATGTATAAGGAATAAGAAGACTTGAATGTCTTGAGTAAGGAATAGGAATGGGTAAATGTCTAAGGAATAAGAATGGGTGAATATTTCATCCTCAGATTGAACCTGGCATTCCTTGAGATATTTATCAGATTATTTTAGGTAAGAATGGCATGTGAAGCACGGTTCTGTGACGTGATGACTTGCTCGTTTGCCGATGACTTGCTCTTATGACATCGCCACCGAGACGTAAATTCACGGGTTGATATATTTTGCGCGATATCAAACCTAACTCACTAGCTTCCATATAACCATTTTTCATTTACAACTATTGATGTGAACATGTTTTTTCTTATCTAATAATTACTGCCATTTGGTTATTTATGACAAATTGTGCACTAATTATTCTTGTTGTTGCTTCACAGAACGATTGTAGCACTACATTGTTGTTAGCACTATTATTGTTCTGTGAAACAAGACAGTGATTTGTAAGCTGTTTGATCAATCTGATAAATCCATAAATCTATACAATTTCCACTGGAAAAATTGAGTGTTGATCCAAATTCTGAGGCAATGTCTACAGCTACAATGTCTACAGCTACAATGTCTACAGCTACAATGTCTACAGTCTACACTGGAGAAGTGAATATACAGTTAACATGATGCTCTGCTAACAGCATACACTGACTGCACACATTCCGTTTGAGTGTACAAGGGTTAAAAGTGTTACTGCTGTTGGTAGAGCATGAGTTAACATCAGTTTAAATTGAAATATGTCCCACTGAAATAGTTGCCAATGACTTGCCACAGTGGTTGTGAATTAATTACAGTGTTAATTTATACATCCAAGAACGTGAAGAAGCATTATGATATTATGTCTGTTAATTTGCATAGTGTCTCGTCTTACTCTCCTGGTTTGGTTATGTTTCAAAATATCTTCTTATTTTTCAAATGTCAAACTTCGAACTGTATACCTTCAATATCTGCTAGCCAGCTTTAATCCCTAATCAATAGTCCTTGGGCATCTCTGGTTGCCTACTTCAGGGAGAGGGTTAATATTGTTGATCGCAATGGTCAGTAGCTATTCATTATGTTATGTAATGCATCGATTATGTCCTAGGTTTGTATATGTTTTTGTGAGAACTTCAAACTGTGATATTATTTAATTTGATTATCAAGTGTTCATGGGGGATAAAAACAATCAGTTAAACAATCTGATATTCAACTGAATTGTGTTCAGTGTTTTGCCGCCATTCTGGATTAATCGTGATCACTGATCAACAATGGCATCTACAGTTGCTTAATTACAAAAAGACTGATATAACTTTTTCGAAAACTAATACTTTTTTTGAAGTGTTGAGTTATAGAGATACTAGTGGAAACAAGGAAAATGACAGAACATTATTAATTATCCCAGTGGTTTTCTGAAACATTTGTAGATGTTTTCAACTTTTCAGTCAATATCAACTGAATGAGAGGATCACCCTGCCAGACATTTTAATGCTTGTGGTCAGTCTAGTCTTTCTCTGTACAAGATAGACCCATAGGGCCACCGAAGATATATTTCTATCAAATGTAACCCAGTATTTTTTATTATAAGAGATTGTTCCCAGGAATGTATCAATGTTGCCTCTGATTCAGGGAGATTCGTGGATGAGCGTAACATATGAACGGGTGTACTCTTGCTGGATACGATTAGTTGTATCTCTCGGGCACCGCTAGCATTATCGCAGCACAGGTCCGAACTGTTACTCCTCACTTCACGCACTACGTGTGCTATTCCTTCAATAAAAAAAACCCAACAAATTTGGTAAATATCAGATCCTCGAATACATTTAGCACTTGTAGTCAAACCTTGTTGTGTCGAACTCTTGAGTCTCGAACGTTGTAGTATGTAAAGGCACATTTTCGTTTGTGGCTAACTATGCATTAATTCTTCTTTTTATTTATCATTTATTTGGACAACTCGAACGACATGATGTCTCAAAGTTATTGAAATGGTTCCCGAGGTTTGACACAATGAGGTTTAAATGTATATTTCTTTTGTATATTTTATAGACACTCTTCTCTTGTTGTCTGACTTTGCAAATTTATTTTAAAATTAATTTTCTGGGCCAGGGTTTAAATATTTGATTTGTTCTACAATATTTTGAAGTCATGCTGTTATCTTGTATTATTTGTATAATTTTATGAAATATATATATATCTGACTGACTAAGCATGTTTTACCGTTATAAATATTTTGTATTTGCGATTTGCCAAGTATTAAGTTTGTTGAACAAATTCACCAAAGGTTCATCACCATTTTTATCAATTCAATAATAACACAGCAGCAATATATATGCCATTGTACTTTTCACTAATAATAAACTTGCTCATGTACTCACAATAGTATGTTTGTACTTTTCATATTTGCAAACTTTATAATATTGCCCTTCGCCATGTTGACTTGAAACTCTTTTGTCCTTCACATCCATAAAGCTCTATACCCAGTCCATTATCTTGCTCACTAATATTAGCAAAATTGTTGCAATATTCCTGCAGCAACACTTTTAAGAACAATTCATAATTTTCTCGCTCAATAATCGTAACATATATGTGATTACTTTTCATTATATCTACATGGGTCATCATAGCTAATGTATTTTTGTATAATGGAGACAAATATACTCAACAAAATTTATTAAGGGCCGACAAGATATTTTGTGGGGAAACTTTTTACCCAATTTGGAACTTGCCTTTAGGAACATGGTGCCATTTTTCTTCCCGTGTGTCTGCAAGTTCTTGGCGAGTATCTGGATCCTGTAACCATTTGGAAAATTAAATCATTGTTAAAATTATATAAAACTAAATTTATACGTGTATATCCAAAACGTCTCCTGGCTCATAATTAATTTTGTTCGATACTATAACTGTTACAGTATCAATAAACTGGTTTTACCTTTTCTGCAAATATTGCTCGGTTTTGTAATTCATACATGTCTGGATTATCTCTAATCATGTATGCCCACCATGGTGCCTTCAATAGCCCGGTATTGCTGTTGGCTGCTACAGTTTACTGTTGAAAGAAATCTCATCAACAGCCAGAACTGTTAAAGTTAACATTTTATGAAGTAATTGTTGATATTTAATACAATTATGATGGTGTAGTTCACGAGTTATGATTGCTTCCATATATTCTCTGTGAAAAGTTTAATCAAGCAGACACTCAATACTTATTTGATGTTTCCTCATTCATGGTTAATGTGTGACAATCGTATACATGAATTTTGTTTTCTGTTTTTCTCTATTAGTAGATTTGTTTTCTCCGTACCAATCAGTGTTAGTTGTGAAAATTGTCGCTGTGAAACATAACTATTTGTCAATATTAATATATATTAGTATACTGTGTTACTCTACTATGCAATATTATCATATACATAAATATGGAGATGAATGCTGATATGGGGGAACTGTATGATTGGGCTAATTGACATTACTTGTGGTGTTTCACATTGAAGTGATTCATATTGAGATGATTCACATTGATTGGGGTGTACTATAATATATAGAAGTATCTAGGTTTTTCCTAATATATGTTATATCTAGGTTTTCTGAAGTATGCTTAGAATGGTGTATAGGTCTTATGCTTAGAATTTATTACAATGTTCAGTTATAATAATTATCCCTGTTTCCTTGCTCCTCATTGTTCACTGGCATCTACGTGCAGGGCGATGTTTTCAAATTGAGACTGGGATGAGAATCCTCTGTGGATTTTGAGGTTTCAGGGTCGAGCTTGTAAAATTGACCTGTGAACCCTGGATGGCAGCTGTTTCAGTTAAAACACAATTTCCGATTCTCATCCCTGATTAGAGAACGGTTTCAGATTCAGAAAACCATCCAACCAAGTTGAACCAACCATGGTATACTTGTAAAATATTCAAACCAGAGATCATCCAGCCCAATACCCAACCACTGGCTGATACTTAGGAATCTATACCATGTGGAGCTGCTTCAACCAACCAATCATCCAACCAACCAACCAATCATCCAACCAACCAACCACCTAACCAACCAACCATGGTACTTGTAAAATAGGCATCCCAGTCTTTCTGCCCAATCCTCAATCACCCACTGCTACTTATGAATATGTACTATTTGGAACTGCTTCATATTCAACCAACCAATCAACCATGGTACTTGTAAAGTAGGTATACCAATCTTCCTGCTCAATCCTCAACCACCCTCTATTTAGGAATCTGTGCAACATAGTGCTGTTGTGGAGCTGTCAGTGAAGTGTAAGGAGCCTGAAGGTTCAGGAGTTCGTATAGCGATGATCTGATTCAATTGATGTGATACTGTGACTGTTACGATACCCGTGTATTCTGTAGATCATACAGGAATAGCCAAATTAATTTGAAAATTATGTTGTATAATATTGATTATTTTCAAACATGAACCCACAGAAACTATTGCATGTAAATCTTGAAGCATTATTTTAGTTCTGCATATTTTTATTTATTAGTTCTACATATTATATTATGTATGTCATTGAAAGTTGGGTCACTTATTTGTAGCATTATGGTATTGGTGTTTTATTGAAGTTGTTGACGAAACATTGAATAAGATTATCATTGCATAAAAGTAGTGCCTTTAATTATGTCTAGAAATGTCTAGTATACATCATGTCATATCCACATCATTGATAGTGACACTTTGTTTTGGTAATTTTGTAAAAAAAAAGATCCTGAATATTTTTGTTAAAATACTTCCTAATAAAGAGTTTCATAAATATTTATATGTTTTCTATTAAAAATTGTTTTATATTAATTTTACATCCCCCCCAGATATGACATATGCAGGCTTCCATATATTATTACGGCATTGTTACAGTTTAGGGTGTTCATCCAACCCTCCAGGACACGGTTGCCCTTGGAGAAGTAAACTTAAAGTTTTGTGCTTTGTATTACCAAGGATTTATATTTTCACTGTGGATAGTGAAATTGCCTTCTGATTCCGCAGTCAATTAGTATTTTCAACAGATAAATAGGTGTAATCCTAATATTTCAATATGTATATTTTGGGGCAAACTTAGTATTTTTTCCACAAAATTATTTCCCATCCAATCTCGCTGCTGTTTGCGCTTGGATGGTACATTCTGGTACTTCAATAGTCAAATTTTTTTCTCTTCTTTTAAAAAAAAAAGAAAGTCTTACAGCAATGTTGTTAGTCCTTGTTTGTTGTGTGTCTATGTGCATTAAATAATTGGCTTGTTTGTGTAAAATATAATTATGTTATTATAATATAGTATAATTTTCCGAAATTATCTGTTTATGTGTTGGTCTTTCTCTGACACAGAGTGGTCTGTCTATCTGTTCAGATTACAGGTACCATCGAGTTGTTCTTTAAATTGCAAAATATATAATGAAAGATGTATTTTTTAATATGCCAAATGTTGTATGGTGTGGATGCTTTAGATTGATTACTGTAATATTACATTCCAATATCAAAGAGTACATGTATTAAAGCATGGTAAGACCAGGAATGATAATGATAAATATAGAAATGTTTTGGATTTCGTTTCGCTGTAGCAGTCGCACCGAGACCAGTATCTTTCTAGAAATTCATTACCATCTCTAGAAACAGGGAGAGGTATGTGAATGACATCGCACTTTGGTGAGTGTTGATTGGCCAGCCAAAAAAACACATCTTGTTCATCAGAAAAGAAAAAAGAAAATGTCTCACTGAGTCGTCCCCAACAGAAACGGCAGAAAAATAAATGCCATCATTATTGCTCCTGGTGTGACCATGACTTTATCCTAAAAAATTATTCAGCTGAATTTGCCAGTTCCTTGAATTTATGTTGATAGAGTTGCATCCCTTGGATAGTTGTATCACTTTTAAGGTCATGTGATCCCGGTGAACACAACAGATGGGTGAAAGAGTTGGATTTTGCAGTTTTCCTCTTTAGCATTACTTCAGCCAGTTATGAATTTCGCGATTTATTTTCCCCCGTCATATTAAAAAAATTATGTCGTGTTTCAAAAACATGCCCTTTTATTTATTCCGTAATATGTGTGCAAGTGTTTAAAATGACGCGGCTAGAGACACAGGAGGTAAGCCTTATGACATTGCCAGGCTTTAAGTAGCCAGGTCACTCTAATAGGTAAAGGGTTGAAGCCTGTAGTAATATTTACGTCGGCCTCTAGGATGTGAGTGATTATGGAGTTTAACGTCGTTGCGGGAATCTTTCACTCATTTGCGACAACTCTAGGATGTATTTTGATTGGCTGTACTGTTGTATGAAAGAAAACATCACAGAAATGTTCATCTGAATAGATATTGGGCCTCGTGTCATTTCAGAAGTTTTTTTTCTCCATTTTTTCATGAATACATTGATGACTACTATGATATAAAGAGAAAGTTGTTACAATGTGGTGCAATATCGGAAATGATAAAATATGTCCTTACCTTTGTAGCATTGCATTTCTGCTTCATGCTGTTGTATATTCACCTTGTTTTGTTCATATGGTATTTATTAAACTACACTTTAACTACCCAAGATTTAGTTTTCTTTCAGATCCATCACATGTAAAAAAACAAAAACAGGTCTATGAACAGTTAGTGTTCTTTCATTATTCCACATTGGCCTGGACAATTTTCTGCTTGCTTCAAATGTGTCGATAGTTGGAGTCAATGTTATTAAGTTCAAATCTGCCCCAGGAACCCGATATTGAAAAGATCTGAAGCAAGCTTAAAGTTTTGAATTTGCATGCGCATGTCCAAGGTGAAAGCACATACTAGTATATAGTATATTGGTATATAGTATACTTTACAGTGGTTCTAACAAACACATAATGCAAAATAGATGAGCCACATGTATTATTAGAACCACAGCACCTCAGACAGTTGTTCATGTGCTTTCACCTTTGACACACGCACACGCACACACACACACACGCACACACACAACCTATTCTGTGTGTATAAGAGCTGACTTAACAGGTTATTATCATCCAAGGCTCGAAAAAATAATAATATTGAAGCCAGAAAAAAATAAAAATAATCAAAACCAAAAAAATAAAGAAAGAGGTTTACTGCCTTTCTGAAATCTATCACTGTACAGACATTTAAGAATTGCAAATTATTACTTTGTGAAAAAAAAATAGTGAAATTTTTATTACTAGTACATTCTTAGTCACAGCCTGTTCTCACCAAAATACTCCTATTCAAAATGTCCCCCTAGAGCAGTTAAGCAAGTCTAGATTACTGGAGAACAGAGGGTAAAGAATATCAGGGACTCCTTTCATATAAATATAATACCAATTAATATAAGTTATATATTATTGATTTACTTTAACCCTCTTAGATTATGGATAGTTTACTATCCTCCCTAAACTATCTTTTCTTATGAACAAAAATGAAAACTCCATATAAATGTTGATATATACAAACAAGAATTATGCCTTTCATGAACAATTCAGCTTTTATCACACATGCAACTATTATCCAACATTATAATGTTCTAGCACGAGCATGTCCTGGTGAGTGGAAGCACTTGCGCTATATAAATCTACCTACTATTATTATTAGTGCATTAGCATGGAGTCCTGCACTATATAAATGGACTATTTACTTATTATGTATATTTATTATTTATATTTATTATTATTGTATTATTATTATTATTATTATATATAAAAGTCAAAGAAACACAGTTTATAATACAAACAAAAGTAAATTTTCTATGTTATTAAATAATCCTTTGCATACATAATTCTACAGAACTGGTCATACAATTCCCGGAATATGATACATGTGATTACATTAGTGGTATGCATAGTATGCAGTGTTCGAATTTAAAGGGGGTCCTTTTGTCCTTTGAAAATCTGCAATGTTATCTGTGAGATCCCCTGGAAATTACAGATTTGAGTACCATTAACATCGGTCCTATGGAGAATTACCCCCATATTATTTTCTTAATTTCTAACACTGTATGTATACACTGGTATGTATAGGATATTACACGGTCACAGTTGTAAGTTATCCTTGGCCGTGAGAACCATCACTTCCTCCTGCTTGCCTCTGTTCTTGGATTTGCTGTCGAGCTTCCCTACTAGATTCCAGTAAATCCTTGAACTTGGAGTAGAGATCATCACTCCGTGTCTCCAGATGGTCCAGGCAGTCGTTCAGTTTGTCTAGCGTGTTGTTCAGATCTGTGTACTCTGTGAAAACAGTTCTTAAACGTTAAGAAATATGAAAATATCTACAGTATACTACATTTGTGGACAAGAATCGAAGAAATGTCAATAGTTAATAACACTTAATAATGAATAAATAAATAAAAAAATCTTTTTAATAAATAAATAAATAAATTTTGTATGGGTTCAAACATTATTATCAAATAAAGATGAAAAAGGTAAAAAAAAAATCACAGTGGGAATCTTTCACCCATACGTGATGAAAACTCCCTGGGGAGTATGCAACCCAATCAAGCTGCCATTTCAGGCACTAGAAAAATAAAATTCACAATTCTGTCTCATGGCCGGAAAGTGAGTAATAGTGAAGCAATATCACTACCCGGCCATAAACAGCCAAGCGTGAACTAGGCTTGTTTAATTTATGAATTATATAGATGTTGGCAACATCTTTGTTAAAAAAGGATTTTGTACAATTTGTAAAACATAATTTAGAAAAATCTAAATACCATTGAGTGACCGGTTTTCATGCGCGCAATCTATTTACGATTGTATCGAAATATCATTTTAAACATAAAGAACACTCACTTCATGGTTCCTTTATCACAAAACACTGCTATTGCCACGCTTAAATTTAACAATACACCACCCCAAGTGAAGTCATCACTTCGTCAGCCATGACAGTGATGTATACCCCTTTCCGTCTTGAAACAAAAAGTCTGTTTACGGAGATCAAGTTGGAAACAAATTCTATTATTTTTATAAACTGTTTGGCTATACTTGGAAGCACAAATAAACAACAAAATAGTTTATATAATGTCAATTTCCCTTAAATAGAAATATTAACATAAATATGAGTTGCAATCTATAAAATGACGAATATTGCAAAATTAATACTAAAATATCTTGAAAATATTACAATTATCATTTTAATGAGACATTTTATGATGAATCTGAAATTTGTTTGTAAAATTGACAAAATCAAGTTAAGAAATGGCCAAAACAGGATCTCGTATATTTTGAAATCGACAGGGAACATTCCATTGAGGACATGTGATTTATGATGCTAAATATGCCTGCGAGCAGACGATGTGACTGTCATATTTTGTAGAGCTTGTGTTTATTTATTTGCGAATTGTTTATATCACGTTAAAAAGTGTATTAAGATCACAGCAAACATTTTATAATGTTTCACTTTGTTCGATTGCATTCTTACGCTTGCTGATGAAAGCAGCGTTTTAGTAAGTAGTACGAAAGCTGGGATACCCCGAAATGGGAACACTACACAGTATTATCTTCTACGTCAAGGACAAGTTAATTGTACATGAACATAAAGCCTGGAGAAATGATTACTTGATAACATGTTTCCCGTTTATACATGTACATTAACATCAGTAGCTTGACATAATCACCGAACCATAGAATTACTGCTAAGTTTTCATACACCCCCCAAAAAAAAAGTGGTAACAAAACATTTACAAAATTAAAATTAATGACTTTGATACCAGCTGCACATTCTGACCAGCAACACAGACTACACACCTTCAGCGCAATCTTCAACTATGCTATCTACAGAACTATCTTCATATAGATCTTCATCTTCATCTACATCAATTCCATTTATATCGCTGTCGTTAGTGAAATTCACAGCTTTCTTGTCATCGTCAAGATCATCTCCGTCCGCCATTTTCGTGTCATGTGACCATTATTATTTATGTCAGGGATAGCAATAAAAATCCTTTTTTAAATTTACTTTGAAAATTAAGTCACACATTATTTTAATGATAAAAATCAATATTTCGATATATTATGTTGAGTCAATACACAATAAATTGTAAAATATATAAAGATAAGCAATTGTAAGTGATACATATCTTGTTGGTTCTATATGTGTGTAATTTTAGTATACGGTCCCCTTGTGTTATGCAAGGTGTAGTGCACCGGACCCGGTTGTTTAAACATTTACTAGAAACATTTGTGCGTGGCAGGAATCGAAGGTAGAGTTTTATCCAGAGGCATCCACAGTGTAGAAGATATAAACACTTTCAATTTCTACTCACATCTTGAACATCAAAGGTTTGTGTTACTAGTAGATACGATCCTACTTCATACAACTACCTAAATAGTCGTTATCAAGCATTTGAAAAACTGTATATTCTTCGTCTCTTTCCTATACAAAATGGCGTCGTTCTTGCAACATGAAAATTTATCATACTACTGGGATAAATATTGAGGATTTTAAAGAGAAATTCTTTTTTAAATGTTTGCACCAGTGTAAATTTATTTGTAAACTTATCACAGTAAATGAAGATAAATTAAGATATTTTCAGCGGGAGTAATGACGCATTTATTTTTAAAACAAAGAAAGCTCAAAACCTAAATATAAGCATATCAGACTTTGTATAAAATATTTATGACTAATGATCTTTTCTGATATTGAAAGTTAAATAACTTATTTGGTGGTAAGAAAAGTCCAGTAGTGCAGGTTATGATGAAATCAAGTAGCAATGAACTAATTTGTATTCAGTAATTTCACATTCCCTGATGTGCTAATTTTAGCATATCAGGGGCCTGTTGCACAGAACAGTTGAAGCTACCATTGATTGCAAGTCAAAATCTTAGAACCTGCTATAAGTTTAAGTTCATTCCATATAACACTTTTATTGCTACAATACTTGAAAATAGGTTAGCTAAAAGCTAAAACTATTGTAGCAATAAGTGGTTCACGCAACAAGATTTACATTTGTAACAGGTTCCACAGCTGTTATCTTGATAAGTAAGTTATGGAATGAAAAACAAAAAAAATACTACCATTTGGTATTTTGTACTACCTACTAGCCAAATGTATACATTTCAGAATATTTGCATCATAAATAAAAACAATTGTCTATAAACTTACCGCCAATTGCCATGAAAAATGCACACCAGAGCTGACTGGCTGCTGACCAAGGTTGGTTTTTGATGGAGGAAATTTTAACAATACCTTTCAACTTATTTTCCATTGGAATAAAATTGCGCCCCCAAAAAGGAAAATATACAATGATGCTTCACAAGAGACTAAAAACTATTAACACCCCCCATCCCCCCTTGTATCTTTCAAACTTTGAATCAGGATGGCCAATTTGCCAAGAGTGCTTTGCACAGGTAAACGCAAAACCTGTATAAACTACATTCGCACGTGTTTACGGTGTCCCATTTGTAATTTGGTGTATGTTGCAATGTTTGTACCAATCGTCTGTTGATGAGATCATGTAGTATATTATCATGTTATTTTTCAGTTAATCATTCACAATGGCAGACACAGAAGTTGAGAATGAAATGCTGGACTACGAAGATGAGGAGGAGGAGAATGAGACCGTGGCAGAGGGTGCTGGTGGAGATGCCCTGGTTAAGAAAGACGTGAAGGGAACCTATGTATCCATCCACAGTTCAGGCTTCAGAGACTTCCTCCTCAAACCAGAACTGCTTCGTGCAATTGTCGATTGTGGTTTTGAACATCCTTCTGAAGGTAACTTTGCAACATGTAGTAAATACTTCTTTTTGTTGAAATTTTTCTATTTTTAATTTTTAGAAATAATAGGAAATGGTGAAATATTCCTGCTGTGAAGAAAAACACTAAATCAAACAATACTTCATAATAATAATGTTAATTTATGATAAAATAGCTAAACATTATATTGAAAGAAGTAATAGCGATTTTTATATTTCATTTATCTACAATCTTAATTAATATCAGATTTTGTTTTGCTACTGAAAATTCTTTGGCAAAACTTATCTCAAGATTGCACTAGCGATCAGTTTCATATCTGATTTTGTTGATAATGATTTATATATTGCATCATTGAAAATGATAGTGCATGTATGAACCCTCCAGGTATAGTGAGCAGTTCCCTTCGGCATGTGTTAATCCAGACATGACCGATGTTTATTAAAGTTCACAGCAATAAGGGCAATATTATTCAGTGTTAGAATTTAAATGGGGTCCTGAGGTTATATTGGAAATCTGCAATATTAAAGTTATATGTGGAACCCCCCCTGGAAATAGATTTGACCACCATTGGGCCTATGGAGAATGAGCCCCCTTATTATTTTCTTAATTTCTAAGTTATTGTTGCATGTTTCAGTTCAACATGAGTGCATCCCTCAGGCTATCTTGTCTATGGACGTCCTCTGTCAGGCCAAGTCTGGTATGGGGAAGACAGCTGTGTTCGTGCTGGCTACCCTACAACAACTGGAGCCTGTTGATGGACAGGTTTGTACATTGATGGACGGGCAATTGTTCATGGTTAGAATCCTCCGTGCCCGAGATTACGAAACTTTGACTAAAGTTTCAAGCGCGTATCATATATGGCTGTGTGAGCAAAAACCTTTGAGAGGTGCACGAATTCTCGCTAAATAAAGCTTTGTAATCTGTCCTCGAATCTAAATTTCGAACTAATAACAGAACTACATACAAGCAAATTTCAAATCGTGTTTTATTATTTCCAACTTTTAATATATATATAACCTAATATTCATAACCTCGTACTGTTTTATCTTTTATTTCATTTCTTATTTATGGATATGGATATTCTAAACGGGCAATAATTGTATTCCATTATTGATAAGATTTGCTGTGAATGCTGTTCAAGGAAATGAAGGTGTAGCACAAAACAATAGTGTTGTTGGAAATTTAATAATGAATCCTATTTCAGGTTTCTGTTCTGGTCCTTGCCCACACTCGCGAGCTGGCCTTCCAGATCAGCAAGGAGTACGAGCGGTTCAGCAAGTACATGAACAACGTTAAGATCGCAGTCTTCTTCGGAGGCATGTCTGTGAAGAAAGATGAAGACACCCTGAAGAAGAACTGCCCTCACATCGTCGTCGGTACCCCCGGCAGAATCCTGGCTCTGATCCGTGCCAAAACCCTCGTCCTGAAGCACATCAAGCACTTCATTCTGGACGAATGCGACAAGATGCTGGCAGAACTGGGTTAGTATCACTGCCTGGATAATGAGATGTGAATGTCTGCAGCATTAATGGGCTAGTCTGCATTATGATTTTCTTGGTGTAAATTAACCGAGCAGTATGCTGTATTGAAATAAGCTCCAACATGATGACCAATTCACTTAATTTCTGAATAAAAAGGTTTTGCACTAAAAAAAATAAAGAATTATTTCCCGAAGGCATTCTGCTCCATGTTTTATCATTTTCCACCAGAAAGCAGTACAATTTTCAAAACATAATTTTCACAATTATAAAAAAAACATTTTACATTTGAGATTTGCTCGTTTTCCAGACATGCGTCGTGATGTCCAGGAGATTTTCCGCCAAACTCCACACGAGAAGCAAGTGATGATGTTCAGCGCCACTCTTGGCAAAGACATCCGACCAATCTGCAAGAAGTTCATGCAAGATGTAATTACCTCTCGCCCTTCTAACGGAGGCTCTTTTCTCCATCCCACCACCAGCTGTGGCATCCTATGCAATGGCTGATTTAGAGTGTTAACCCAAGTTTCAGATGCCTGCGTCTTCTTGATGAATAGCTGTAACCGGCATCATCAGCCTTGTGCAATCCGTGTCTTTCTTACGAGTTGGTATCGTCTACTGATCCATGTGGCAAGCGTTAAAATTCAATTCCCAATATCTCGGTCTTCCTGCACAAATACACCTCACTGTAACACAAGACAACAATACATTATATATCTAACACCATAAGAACAAGCATTTTGATAGTTTGAGGCACTCTAATCCTTAGCTCTACTAGTGAGGGAACGAATGATGCGCACATCACTATTTACATCAGATCCTTGATACATACAGTATTACTAGTTCTACTCCTATCGATTCACATTATTCATACACACTAGGAAATACTGACCCTCACTTCTGAGGCACACTAAACCCGAGCTCTCCTAGTGAAGGTGAAATGTGTTTCAAAATAAACATAGAAATGTACACCAATCTGTTAAGTATAGTCGTCGTTCAGCGAAGCAGGTTTACTTTTGAGATGCTCGAATCCCACGCTCTCCCAGCAAGGGTGAGAAGTGTTTCAAAGATAAATACACAATTACACGCCAAATTCAATTTGAAGTTATATTTACAATTCACGACACTAGTATTCTGATCTTAACAACAAAATTTACACAAAGAAATAAAGAGCATACAAGATAATGTTAACTACTACCAAGATTTGACAAAATAGCAATATACTACACAATAAGCGAACCTAACAATATATTGTATATACCAACTATTCTCCTACCATACTGTTTCAAGAGCTGTGAAGATGAAAATTAAATATTTCAAGAAAACCGTTACTTTGAAAAAATACTTGAGCTGCAAAAAAAAAGAAAGAAAAGAAAAACAAATTCTGCAGCTATTTTTGTCATAGTTTTATCTTGTAGCACATGCATACAATACAGCTATCAAATTGTATTGCAATCTTTATCACACGCATAACATACACGTATTCCGAGACGGCGTTCCAAGTGCACTCCACAGAATACAAGAATGGACTGAAGGCATGCGAGTACCCTGCGCTCTCAAAGCAATGGGCAAGCATGTCTTCAAAGAAGATCTTGTGTGTGAACTCTGAACTGTGCATTGTGAACTGTTGCTCGTGCATCTACCAAGCGATCATCTCCAGGAAGAAGAATCGTTTGGCCTTTTTGTGGAAGTCTACAGGAAGTTGACGCGTGGGAATTGTCGGGCCATTGGTGATGATCGGGGGTTCTGAAAGCCGTAGTTTGGTTGGGGTCTGATGGGGCTGTGCAAGTATGCCATCTGCTCACGTCGGCAGTCACTGGTGTATTGTTTAAGCAGTTCGCAAATGCTGGAGTCTGTTCAGTTGTTGCTTTTGAAATTTTGAAAATCCTGCCATTAAATTTAATGGACAATTCTTTTCCTCAACTGAACGGACGAAGCATTTCTGTCAAAAATTGCTTGTTCTACTCTCCTGCTGGATTTTCCCAGTCCATAATGTATTGGGCATCTGGTTTCACACAGCAGAAGTTTAATGGGATACTTGCGAAACAATTTAAATGATCCTGTTGTATTCTTGTGAAGTTGCGCAAGTATCCTAAGTACAGCAATTTTTGACTCGTTTGTAATGGAGAACTATTAAAATTTTACTCAATATTGTTATCTAGGCACACTATTATACTTAGAAGATATTGACATGTTATTGTAAAGAATAGCCATGTTGTATTGAATTCGCCAAAGTATGGAATTTTATACTTTTGAAACATTTTCTAAAATATATTGTTTTCCCATAAAAACCTGAAAATTGCAATGGTTTATAATGCCCATTTCAAGTCTAGTGTCATTTTAATAATCGACATTAAATGCATTCCAATATGACATGACTGTTCCACTGTTTAGTGAGAATTATTATTGGGCCCTTCAATCCTATTGAAAAGTAGGAATTGTATTTGAAAACTTGACCATTTCCCTGCTGCAAGCTACTAGAAATTTCTAGCAGTGAAATCGTTACGGATTGATTCAATATCTGTATGCATAGATGTGCAGTCCAATGGTTCATATATCCTGCTACCAACCATAGGTCTTGCAGTTGTAAACACTAGCCTGTTTCAGGTTCTTCCACATAGCTGCAACATTGCTTAAACAATTTACACAGACGGAAGTATTAGCTTGATTTATCTAACGTACCAATATAGTAGTATAATGATCTTTGTGTACCGATTTCTGTTTATATGTAATATGAAATGACACTGTTTGCTATATGATAATGGTGCATACCGTTAAGACAGTTGACACAAGTCATCACATATTGGTGAAATACTCCTGCAACATCGAGCAACAAATGACTTGCTAATTATCTTGATCTGTTGGCAGCATCCGGCCTACCATATAGCAAAAGTTGTTACATTACATTTACAGCAAGAAATGCTACGTTCAACAGCTGGCTCACTTTGAGAAGTATTAGCTTAATTGTATTGGAAAGTAATTTTTTGTCAAGAAGTAATTAAACATCTTTAGAACTACGCATCTCCGAGTCCAGCTTTCTCGAACCTAGCATTTCTTTAGTGGTATGCGCACCTGGTTTTCCCCTTCCCGACACCCGGAGACTGGACCTCGGCCTGTGGATGTGGGTAGGTAGGTAACTGTATATAACGTGGCATGTGTGGTTTTCTAGCCGATGGAAGTGTACGTTGACGATGACTCTAAGCTGACTCTGCACGGTCTGCAGCAACACTACGTCAAGTTGAAGGACAATGAGAAGAACAGGAAGCTCTTTGAGCTGCTCGATGTGCTCGAGTTCAACCAGGTAACTTCGCTGAACTGAGCGTATTCTGTGAGGGAGTATCTACCCTCAAATATTTAGGGATACTCTTCCAAGGAATGCTATGAAATACGAGTGAAATAATAATCTTGAAAGCTGCTGTAAACCTTTACCAACCAAGTTTTTAAATGGATTTCCTATAATGTGATTTGTGTGGAACTAAAGTAAAGGCATATTCATGTTTTGAATGAAGATGAAAATTATTTTCCAGTCTGGTTTAGGTATTTGAGTTTAGGGTAATATGTATATTATGGGCTAGTTGCAAAGTTTATGAACTGTTCTTTGAGGAATAAGTCATAAATAGATGGATGTTCACATCTTTTTATTCAGATAGGTCCATTAATATTGCAGTTATGTTTTTCCTTGAAATATTCACTCCGGTGTAAGGCACTAATTCAATCGATCAATCCTTGAAATTGAAGAGGCGTGTACTTGGTGGAATTGCTAACCCTGTATACATTGTGCAGGTCATCATCTTCGTGAAGAGCGTACAGCGATGCATGGCGCTATCCCAGCTGCTGATAGAACAGAATTTTCCTGCTATTGCCATCCACAGAGCCATGACACAGGAGGAGAGGCAAGTTGACCCTCTAGGCTTCATGCCACCCATATCAATTTATCATTAAATAATTGTCAAACTTACGTTTCAAAGTATTTCTAAATAATTGAGCACCAGATCCACTTCCCTAAATCATGCTCAAAGAGGTACATTATTATCCTGGTCAACAAATTGCTGTAATGTTAAACAACAAATCGTTGACTAACCCCCATCATGCATCCGTGTACTCTTAGGTTTCCTTCTTACCTCTCATTGTTGTTTTTATGTATTTTCCAGGTTGTCCCGGTACCAACAGTTCAAGGACTTCCAGAAGAGAATACTAGTGGCCACCAACCTGTTCGGCAGGGGTATGGACATTGAACGAGTCAACATAGTGTTCAATTACGATATGCCCGAAGACTCTGATACCTACCTTCACAGAGTAAGTCTGTACTCTGATGCAATTTATTTGTCCAGTAGTCAATATATTTGCACTTGGCTTGGGGCCTGCAGCCTGGTCTTTTCCGCTGTCCATTCAATTGTCTCTTGCCATGCATGAATTTCACTTGTCAGTTCTACCAAAACTAGTATACTTGATAATTATGTTGTTTAATTGAGGTTAAAATTAACATTCATCAGTGCTTTTCCCCCAATGATTTTAATGTATGCGTGGAAAGATTAATGGGCATTTTGATGCATTTACCGTGACTGGAAAAGTGGCATTTTTTGGGGGGGGGGGTGACGCAAAATTTTAGGGGTGATTAAAAAAAATTGCAATCTCTGGTAAATTAGTACAACGGAGAAAAGCTCTGTTCATGCTAACTAATAATCTCCTATTTGTTGTGTAGGTGGCCAGAGCTGGCAGATTTGGTACCAAGGGTCTAGCCATCACCTTCGTCTCCGATGAGAACGACGCCAAGATTCTGAATGATGTTCAAGAAAGGTTTGAGGTTAACATCACAGAACTGCCCGACGAGATCGACATCTCTTCTTACAGTAAGTATAAACCCCAATTTAAAAAAAAAAATAATAATAATACATACATCTGGACTAAAATACTGAATAAAAATTGACCTCACTAAAATGGCCATTCCTCAGGGGTCTTGTTTATTCATTGGAATCAAATAATTTGAACAGTTGCAAGATGTACTTTGGTATTGCATTATTCATCAAATAAACAGTGTCTAGGAATTAAAAACTTTCAATGCAATTAAACTTTTGTGTATCTTTAGAATTGTAATGTATTGCTTTTATTGTGGTCATTTGCATTGATTCTAAATAAGAAATTTTATTCGTTTCAGTTGAAGGACGTTGAAGTGCTATTCCAGAAGGTCATCTTTATCAATGCATTTTGTACATTTTAATTTGTATCGCCTGTTTTTATGTGTCGTATTGTAAATTTAACTGTGAAGAACATCACTTTTAAGTTGTCATCATTCACTGTAAATATCAAAATAAACTGACTGTACTTTTAAAATGTAAACTATTTTTGTTATCAATGATGTCTAAAGCTTTGTGGTTTCCACTGGCTTGTATACTCATAATGGATTTCACACGATGATTCTTGTGGGTTTTATTGAATCAATATCGTGCATTAGACCATTGAAGAATGCCATTCTAGAATGAAATTGGACATATTGACCATCTCTATTCTCTGAAGAAATTTCCATTGCTGCTTTACATGGAATCAGTTTGAAACTGTTAAAGTGAACTGGCATACGTGTTCATGGCACAACTTTTTGATAATTGTGTGCCATGTTTACGGTCGCAGTGCAGTTATCCTCCTTGGTTCAGTACAAGCAAGTTCTCGCAGCTCTACTGTACTCTTGGTGTTGCAAGTTTCTATTGTACACTGAAGAGCCTTGAAGAGTATTAGTAATATTGAAAGCGACTAGTCAAAGAATCTTGCCTTGCAGCAAGATTAACCCTCTCCATGCTGAAGGCAACTTGAGATGCCCTAAAGAGTACCTGTGCCTAATCCAGCAGGGAGAGGGTTAAAACACGTACAACTTTCGGAAAAAAAAATATGGAATGAAAAACAAACAAAAAAATCTCAAAATGTTCTAGTTTCATATCGCATAATTAAAAGTAATAAATTCATGATTTTGTGCACCATTTATAATCTGGTTATATAGATAACACCAAATATTTTCAGAAAAATTAATTATTCGGTGATTTTTCGAATGACAATAGGCAAATGGGCTCAATTTGTGTAGATTTGTCATATTTAGCCTTGTTTTGTCGGTTCAATCTTTCAGATATCTTGCTTCTGCATAAAATACTTGAAATACTGATAGCTTTTAAAACAAATTTTGTAATGATGGTGCCATTATTTGGTCTAATAGGTAGATCTAGTACAAAATAATAAATTGAAGTTTGTTTGTTTCTCATTCCATAAAGAATGTGCTGAGATAATCTACCGAAAGGGGTGTCGATGCATTTAATGTTTAATACTGATTGTACAGTAAACATGATGACAATTGAATGATGGATGGTTATTCGATTTAATTAAAATACAAGGAAGAAGTTTGATCCGTCATTTCCATGTTTATTCTTGAACAATCGCATTCATTCTTTCCAAGTTTGTGGTACAAATTGATAAATCTCTTATTGCACATTCTGCAACCGAGTTTCATAGAACTTGTGTGCATATCGTAAAACAAACAAAATAGTCTTTATGATTTGGTTCACACCTTGTTCTCCAAGTCGTACACTGCTATTATGTCTGTGATGATAGTTTGGATGTTGTCAAGAGTTATGTCCTCTGCGAAGACCTAAAAACAGGAAGAATATTGTGATAATATTGTGGGCGATTGCTAGAATTGTCAAAACTCGATTGCGCTTCGATCAATATATTTTAAACTTCCTTTGAAATATCTACGCTTACAGGGCTTACCATAGCTATTTCTTAATATAGTCTGGGCAGATGTAAATAAAATCTGATCCAAAACTGACTCGGATATTTGGACATCCACTAGAATGTCAAAATGTTGAGAAGTGAAACCAGATCTGATTTTAATTAGATTACAGTCTGGGCAACATGTCGGAATCTCGAAATGTAAATTACTTAATTGTCAATACAACAGAGTAGTAAATAAACATTTCTCCATACCTATGAATTTCTGAGCGTATCCATCTGCATCCCATTCCACAGACAGGTTGTAACGCAACAGAAGTCATAACTCCATGTCTTAACATATAGGAGTTATGATTCGAGTAATGCTACAACAGTACTATGGAACGGGATCCTGTTAAACACATCTTGACAAGCACAACCTTTCTTGGTACGAGATCATAACATTGTAGCGATCTCTTATACATGGCAATACTGGGACATGAGTGCTATTATCTCGTAGTGGATAAGAGCTTTGTAAAACGCTACCCTGGGTATCTTTTCACAAAGCTCTCTTAGGGGTTTCTTAGTGGATAAGAGAGCTTCGTGAAAGGATACCCTGATCAGTAAAATTGTCTGATCTGAAGACCTCCTATACTTACTCGCCACCAAGGTGTTTCAGCATATTTGTGATACGGCACTTCCACGCCATGACATAACAAGGAGAAATACAACACGGATACTGCCAAATGTTGAGGTCTGTACTTCAAACACATGTTGCCATGGTAACAGTCTCTTAGCAATGACCACGCTGTTCGTCCAATCGGGAGTGATTCCCATTTATATGGCTCGAACCAGTCTTGAAGGTATTTAAGGTTGTGGAGCAAATACTGAAATATAAATAAATGTGTTGACAAAAGGATGAAAAATCAGATATTAAATAAAAAATATAGAAAAACACTGAAAATAATATATGTACATTTAACAACACAACTAATTACAAAAGCATGTACAAATTCTGAGCCATTTTAATACAACTGAATGTTACCTTGTGTGGGTGAGAAAAGATGACCTTGAACTTGAGAGTCCTCAGAACGTATAATTCACAGCTGGCAACAGAATTGCGTATTGACCAAAATGTCTCGTTTAGCTCTAGTGGCTGTTTGCTCTTGTGAAGTGTCCTGGAAAAGCAACATAAACTGAAAACATTTAGCAAGTGAGAGTTCCTTGTGATTTGTCCATAGACACATCAACTTTGTCCATAGACACATCAACAAGAAGAGAGAAAAAAATTATAAAAATAGTCATGGTACTAAACTACTTGAATTATGTAAAAATTACCACTTAGGTAGTGACAAACTAAAGGGCAAAACTACCTGTAAGAATTCTAGTGTATTTAATAGGGTAACAATTTGCATGGCTATATGAAACCCATCAGATCTTGTGTAGCATCACATACAGGCTATATGCCTACTGTACAACTGTGGAGGATTTCTTTTTTTTTTAAATGAAGAAAAAAACCTTAAAATTTGGAATAAAATAAATAAGCATATGGAATAATATTATTATTTTTTTTCCAAATTTTAGTTTATTTTGTAATTTTTTTCTCAAAAGTCAACAGTAGGCACTATCATCACATTATTAATATTAATTACGAGGGCTAAGTGACTGATCTTCCCGCACCTATAACAGGTGTTGACGATATCTCTAAGCTTGTGGTGATCCTCTTCTACTTTGCCAGCCAGGTACAGACATGTTGTCCCAATCAGCTGCAACAAGATTTCTTTCATAATAATCTGATAATAATAATTTTAAAAATAATAATAAAAATAATAATCTAATAATAATAAAGATGATAAATAGTAAAAATAAATACTTAATAACAAAAAAATACAACAAAAATAGAAAAAAAAAGAAGCGATAAACCATCTGTAATTTCACTTTCATCATATTTGGCTCAAGCTTAGAACCGAGATAGGAAACGGGACAATAAATATGTGGCCAACCGACCAGCATAGGATAATAACAAAATAATTGCATTTTCAAACAAAGCACAATTCTTGTTATTGATCATGACAATTTATAATGACAATTTATCCTCAGGGACAAAACAATATATTGAGAGAAAAAAATAGTGGCATTTGATCTTCAATTTTGTCCTTACATATGGATCATAGTCTTTAAGTGAGTTCTCTCTGAAGAACTTGTGATACAATACACATGATGTTGCCAATGGAACACTTTTCATGTGCAGCTTCAAAGCTGAAATGTAAACAAATGAACATTTTAAAAGAGAGAATTTTATTTTTACGCCACAGCGGGAATCTTTCACCCATACGTGACGAGAACATTTTAAAAAAGCACTAAAACACTTGCATTACATGGAGAATCATGGTAATATATTGATAAAACATATGAATAATAAAATTACAAAAGACAAATAATAATTTTAGGAAATATTTCCCAAAATAATTAAGTTAAAAGCTCTGACTGAAAATACCATTTATAAACTATGTTTTTGTTCTGTAAACTATGAACTAATGAACATTATATTTATAGCAGCCGAAAAATGAACGGATCTTTTGCAAATACAGGAATGTAAGCTTCATAAAAATACAAACGCAAAGATAAATTAGATAAAAATTAGATCTATACTGAGAAATTATTACTATTAAATAAGTCACGAAAACTGAAGGACTTAGTAATTTCATTTAGTTCTGCTTGATAATCAAATTCTTTTGGAGAAATAGACATTGTGCATCAACAGTCTACTACCTGACTCAGTTATAAAGCGAACAACTCTAAAATGGACCCTGTTTTCGATATCAGTCATCCTTAAATATTTTTATGTTAGTTTCATAAATGTTTTGATATGCCTATCTCGCAAAAAAATCACACTTTTCGTAAATGTTGGTTGTATTATACACGCGTATTGAGAAATCATTATTTGTAAAAAATGTGCTAAACAGTTTAGTTTAATATTGATTATATTATGTAATTGTTTATCTACTAGTATAGTTTTGAAAGTGAAATTTTATAGATTCTAGTAGGGAATCCTAGTAAACTGTTGATCCCGAGAACAGTTATTTCTCTGAAAAATTAAAATAAATCATAGGGACCTAGTGTGACTTCCGTCATGCGCATCCAAGGTGTACGCGCCATTATTTGAAAGTCGTTGATGCATGATCAGGCCTGAATATTTACTTGGTATTTATCTAAATTCATAAGTGAAGAAGAAGGATAAATACAGAATTGAAAATGACAACAACACTTGTGAGTTTTGCAAAAGTTGAAGTCGCACATATACACTTCATTAATTCAATACGACTGTGATAATCATCGACATTTTTTGGTGTTCAACTTTTGTCATGTTTTTTAGCCAAGCACAGATTTGATTATCTGCTGGCTATTTCTTTGTAAATGATACTGTTGCATAAAAATACAACAAGTTGCTGATTTTTATATAGTTTATATACTAAAACATTGCCTAACAAGTGTTAAATTAAGTCATGCTAGAGGTGAATCTCTCGACTGTTTACCCTGGTGAGGAACATGTTTTGACATGTTTATTGCAAATGAAATGTAGCACTGTCAAAATCTGTTGACATAAATGCAATAAAGACAATGCCATTTTGCCTAATATTGCCAACCAATAATAAATAAATAATTTGAGAGCCCAATAACAAACTATGTGTTCACTTTTGAAGTGTTGTTATATTGTGCCCAAATGAATTGTTCAATTAATAAAAGGAAAGTTGAAGACATGATTGTCATGAATTAAACTGCATTACCTACATCAGTATACTCACACACTCATGTAATATGTATGTGACATAGCAACAAGTTGAACCCACATTCAACATTTACCACTAATTAAAATTGTTCATATTATATACAAAAGATAAGTGAAAGAATCTTGAAAGCTGCTCTAATTTCTAAACCCAATAAAAAAAGTTTTAAAAAAATAAATATATATATAGCCCATGTCTATTTCCCTTGATGTGTAACAGATTTAATAATAATAATTGTATGAATATTTGTATTGTGCCAAATTTATATGCTAACATTAGTAACAAAATTGGCTCAAGGCACTACATTATTATTATTACTGAAAAGTTTTGAGATTGGATTTTTAAATGTCAACATTTTCAGCGTCTATGATTTTCTTTTTTTTTGTGTGTGTGTAAGAGTGACAGCTATGTACTGGAAGGTACAACCTTCAAAACACTTCCTTGGAAACTTGAGTTTTACAACATGTACAAGTAGATGCTGTTCTTGTGATATCGAGTTATATCCCTCCCACCAAACCTATACACTTTATTTTAATTACAATTGATTCTCCATCTGTCATATTACTGTTGGTGTGGCTATGACTTGTAAAATAATGTCACATGTTGCAGGAGGATCCGTCCCTGGAGCGTCATTTCCGAGGTCATCGCGACACAATTACTGGTGTAGATTTCAGTCCAAACATGACACAGTTGGGTATGATTTAAATTTTCATGAATAGTATTTTCTATTTTAAATGAATATCTGTCATGGTCGTATATATTGTCAGCAGCTGCAATTAGAAAATATTTTATTTTTTGTTTGAAGATGTAGTTTTACAATTATTTTATCCTAAATTCAATCCAACTAACTATTTTAAAGATGTAAGTTATTCTCAATACAATATTTGTTTTTTCTATGTGCATTGTTCGTATTAATAGCATATTTGTTTTTGTTGACTAATTTTGTCATGTTAAAAAAAAACGTGTTATTTTCCAGCATCTGGGTCAATGGACTCGTGTCTCATGGTGTGGAACTTCAAGCCCAAGATGAGAGCATACAGATTTGTAGGACACAAGGTAGACACCACACACACTGTAGATTTCCTAATGTCCAGGGATGTGAATCTTCCGGGGATCTGCAGATTTTGAGTCTTTGGGGGTTGATCTCGCAAACCTAGCTGTGGATTCTGGCTGTTTCAACTGAAAACACAATTTCCCCTTCTCATCCCTGAATGTCATAGTAAATGGTACATTCATCAAGATCAGGATTGCTAATTACCATGTATATTATTTCTTCGCTGTACCATGTGCACTGTGATAAATGTACCATATTTAATTAATTTTTTTTTAGAGTTGGTAATTGAGATATGGGACATTCATGGTTTTTTTCTTTTTAATCTTCATACATTGTCGTCTATGGAAGAAAGATTCCCACTGTGACATTAACCAACAATTCCACTCATTTTATCTTTCTATACTGGCCATCTGACCACCATGACAAATGTCTATCCGTGGTGATAAAATGTTATTTTCTTTTCAGGATGCGGTAATGTCCGTGCAGTTCTCTCCCTCTGGTCATCTGGTGGCATCGGCATCACGTGACAAGACGGTCAGACTCTGGATACCCAGTGTGTAAGGACGGACTAGTTTCTTCATCCTAATCTTCATCTTCCTTCTCCATCTTCGTCACGTATGGGTGAAAGATTCCCGCTGTGACGTAAAACAATAAATCACTCACTCCTTCTCCATCTCCTCGCAGCTTCATCCTTCCTCTATCATCTTTTGTTTCCCTCCCATTCCTTAACTGATCGCACAGCTCCCCCTTCTCTCTCTGTTTTTTTTTTGAATTGTGGTTTAGAGCTGCTTTCAAGATTCTTTCACTTATATCATGGCTTGTCAGTTTAGGGCAGGAGGAAACCTGCAACATC
>JAUTBT010003353.1:0-27737 GCA_032361225.1 Lepetodrilus schrolli | reverse complement strand
TATATATATGCATGATATGAATGCTTGATTGGGAATGGTATGATACTATGCGTTTCTTTGTGTTCGGTGTACTTTTATAAATAAAAATTAATTGGTGTGTATAAACACTTTCAAGATTATTTCACTTATGTTCTGTGTAATACCTGAAATGGCATGCCATGACAGATACGTTTGAACGTTATGGTACAGTTTCTAATTGTAAATTAAGACGCATCAATCGTGTATTTAGAGCGTTCAGAGAAGTAATAAGAAGGGGGCGATAATCGAGAATTCAAATGGTGGCAAACCCTAATTCATGTGTGTTATAACCTGAATACTTTACGAGTTTCAGAGTTTTTTTTATTCCCTGTTTACCACCCACAGTGGAACAAGAGTACAACTAAATAGTACTTACATATATGAATTGATTAGGTACTAGAAATTTTACTTGGCAAACTCTGGCACAATGCTTGTGCAAAACCGAGAATGGAAAAAGAACAATAATATTAGGCTTAAACCGAAGACTGGGATGTACGTGAAGCAGAACACTTTCACGCGCAAAGAATGACCGACCAATACCAGCACAACTTACATTGTCAGTAACTCATGAAACGGACACATTCTTAAACCTTCCAAGAGGAACACACACAACGAAGTCCACGATCGAACGTCACGAAGTCGGAATCATGGACATTCATACGAAAGATCAACTGCCATAAGTAGAAGACTGACACTGTCAATATCGAAGTCACAAAGAAGTAAATTACCAACAAGAGAACACACACTTGGAAAGATTAATGTTTAGCCCACGGCAGGAGTACAGAAGCAAGTGAGCTGGAGAAAAGTCAAACACAACAGAAGGTGGATCCAAGAATAATCAATTTATCCAATCGAAAACGTTCTAAAGACGAACAACAAATTTTGGAAAATTTACTCAAATTTACGACAACACCAAAACACAATAGAGGTCAAAGAGGACATAACTGAATTCTGTAGACAGTTAAGAAACACAGATATATTTTTGAAAATGAGACTTCTAATGATAAGGATAGGTCTATTGTTCAAAACAAAAGTTATTGGAAAGCAAACAAAGTTAGGAACAAAAATCTTGAAAATTACACTGACTCCCGTTTAAATTGTCCACTTATTGATAATTCATAATCTAAATCTAATATAAAAAAAATGTTTCGAGGCTGACAAAGGAGGCGCTATCGTAATTATGAATACTGAGGAATATCGGGAAATGTCGCTAAATATCCTTGAAGATAATGATAGCTATGTTAAAATGAACACTTCGGAAGCAGTTGGTACTCTCCGTAAACTATAAATATATTTTGTTTAAAGTTTACCGGAGAAATTACGGGAAAAGATTAAATTACCTCACAAACTTCATTTGTAAGGAGAGTAATTTCTATGGACTTCCAAAGGTCCATAAATGCACCATTATCAATGCATTATGCAAAATTGCACAGCAGAGTTATGTTGAAATATAACATCAAAAAGAACTGCAATTAAGGCCTATTATAGCTGGCCCCGATTGTGCCACTCACCGTCTAAGCAATTTCATGGATATATTACTAAAACCATATTTATCCAAAATAAATAGCTGCACTCGTGACACCATGAATTACCTATACTATCTACCCAAATATACGTCAGAGGAAAGCATTCTAGTCATATTTGATATTAAAAGCCGATATTCAAACATTCCTCATGATCTTGGATATGCTACGTGACAGATTTGTTTGTGGAGTAAATGACGACAGAATTCAGAGACGAATGCTTGCAGAAAGAAAACTTGAAATTTCCTAAAGAATTAGAATTGGCATTAGCAGCAGAAACAGCAGCTAGGAATACAGCTGATATTCAGAGATTCAGTAGTTCTAGTAGACAAAATACACAGGATGCAGGAGTGCAAGAAGATTGCTTTCGCTGCGGTGGTAAACATTTTCCATCTGTCTGTCACTACAAAGATTGTTATATTTGTCACAAGATAGGACACATATAACATCTAAATGCATGCAAAGATTCAGTCAGCGAGGCAAACCATATAGTTCGGATTCCGCTCACAGTCGTCCAGGTCGAGGTCTATGGAGGGGGGATCGTTACCAATAATATTTTATGTTACAAAAGGTTGATTTTACATTTTCAATCGTTCAAAGTACAAAATGATACGTCAAATGTGCAAAGTATGATGTAGATTATTACAAATGTCAAATTACCAAATGTCAATTATCACGTTTCAAATATAACATGTGAATTTTCCATTAATCAAATTCAACGTTACTCCGTTCAATGCCTCATCTTTCATAGTAACAAATTCTACTTATGCATAATCCCCAATACAACGTTGTTCTTTCAACACTAGTAAACTAGATTACGTCCCTTTAATCAGTCGGAATTCTGAGACTGACTTTCAACACCACGTAATTCTCTCATTGGCTTTTCATACACGTCCCTTGCAGAGTTGACAAATCGAGAATGGAAAATCGACAATCTACACTTCACCCATAATCTTAGGTTTCCGGACTTTCAGAAGATAAGGTACATTTTCTTGAATAAATGCATTTTTATCCCTTTAAGAATTATTTTTTTCAATATTAGGCAAACAATAACAGCTGATTGATATAATGGAAAACATATGCTTACTCGAAATTTAAAGTATACATTTCTATTTGTCCAAGAGCTTTATTTAACAGTGTTATTCCTCATGTTCCATAAGGAACACTTTGAATATTTTAATTTACTATTTCAAATTAATGTAAATGTTTCTGGACAAACCAAAGTAAAAAACATACTATAGAAACACTGATCTGTCGATTCCCATACAATAGTTGATCACATCGATATCTTCGCCATCTTCGTCAATTTCTTAACCAATTCTTTAGCTATATAATCCCATGAACTTTTCCTTCTCACTGACTACCTGCATATCTTGGCTGTATTAGATTCATCACTCGATCAATCCTAGGGTGACACTCGAGTGATGAAATTCCCAATAGAACACCTTGTGTTTCACCCGACAGAGGTCAGGAAAGGTACAGGAGTATACTGCCCAATTCATGAAGAGGACGACTCTCGCGTGAGAGCTGCAAGCTGGCGAACGAAACTATTGATGCATTAAAAAAGAATATATATATATATATATATATATATATATATATATATATATATATATTTAAAGCAGTTCAGTCGCAGAAGTGGGTCAATTTAATTATTATTTTTAATATTTCTCACATATTGATTAACTGGGTGTTTGATTATTACACCTGCCGTTCGATTCAAGTAGTCACTGCGCATGCACCATGACCCAGCACTCGCACCGGTAGTGTCGTGAATAGAATACAGCCATTCGGTCATGTTTAGTAGTGATATCACGAGCATTTTATTTGCGTTTCATTTGTATGTACCAACGACCCGGTCACGTTAAAATAATAATAATTAAGCAGATTCATTGTACACCCTTGTCTGTCAGAATGTGTCACTTTGCAATGCCTTAACTTATGTTGCTTGGCTGCACAGTCATGGTGTTACAGGTTCAAGGCAAACTTGACGAACGAACGTTGGTACCGAAATCCTTTGCTTCACCGCTCGGTTTAAGCTCGGTTTAATTGGAATGGAAATAATTCATTTGTACTTTACAAAGAACACATGGTAAGAAGCAAGAAGTTTCCCTTTGAAATTGGTAAAACGATTCATATTGTCTATCATGTGTGTACTTGATGTATTTGTATCTGTCCTCCTATGTCGTGAATCACGACCGATGTGTAATAAAAGTTTCAAGTTTCAAGTTTCAATTTTCAAGTTTCAAGACGATGCTCTTGCAACGGCTCAAATACTAGTATGTCGTAAGTATACTTGTAGAACTTTCGCAACAATTAAATCTCACTTGGCTCCAAGTCTAGTAGCCATTAGGCCATGGGAATGAACTGAATAATAATATATGCATGATGTATTCATTAATATAATATGACCATTGCCTTGGTTACGTAATAATATACATGTATGTTCTATACCATTCAGCAATTAAAAAGACGTTACTTCCTATAATAAGAGGTACTATTATATAGACTTGTAAATTATAGCCGCTGAACTAGCCGTCGTTGAAGTTCCGTATTACAAAAATCGTATCAGCGTTGCCGTGTCTTTATTTGTTACGTGTATAACAGTTTAGTTGTTGCTGTTTGGTAGTCAGGGGTATGCCAGTTGGTATTTTGACTGGTGGAATGTAGCGAGCTTTAGGTACGGGTCTGTTCCGGTGCGACACCTTAAAACAAGAATTCCACGTCAGTTCTTGATTGTTTATTCAATGGCAATGTGCCTGGCAAGGAACTGACCCGTATTTTATACACATTTGACCAACATAATGATATCCGGCCAGATAACCACATTGTATCTGGCCGCTGATAAATTACCTAATCTGACTATATCTTTACCTCTCTCCCGCTGACAGTAGGTTAATACATAGTATCTATAAATATGACCTATCTGGCATCTATCATTATACGCCAATTGATACAACCATTAACACTACCCCACAGTTTGTATTAAACGTTACATCACTGTCCCTACGTAATTTACAATCGTCTATTTCTTAATGCTAATTTCACCGCCGGGGAAGTCTAAATACCTAACAATATGGTATAGAGATTATATTCTGGGCCGGTAATGCGTGTTATTTTATGTCAATAATTTTGACAGCGCCTCTTTTTATTGAAATGTTAAGACGTTTAATATCTATATTAATGGGAGGTTTCTATAGATATCCATCGTATAAATCCATTTACTCGCAGTAACGACAAGAACTTAATCTACTTAATAGTTTTATATCCTGTATGAACAGGTTCGGACAGTAAAATAGCAACATTCCATTTGTAAAATTAATGCAGTTTGAAAAAATAATGTTAGAAAGCAATATGAACATAGGACTATAAATTAAAGGTGACTGATTAATGGATACAATGCTATACAAGTGTGGATACAATGATATACAAGTGTGGATACATTGCTATACAAGTGCCAGCTGACAGTATGTCGCCTGAAAACCAGGTTGGTTTATCTTGCACTAGTTTTGAGGAAATGGCTATTGGAACATAAATGAAGCAATTATCTTAGTCAGGACATTGGATATTCTCGTATATCAATTTGCAATATCAGCCCAGCAAACCTATAGAGATTGTCACCCAAGTGTCTTGGAATATCAAACATACCAACACGAGTGGTGAAAGTTATTAAATCCGATGCTTCATTTTGACCACCATTTTCTTTGCCAAAAGCACACACTAAATCACAAACATCTCTATACTCATACATTATATTTCAGTAGACACAGTAGACACCCAGCCAATTTTAGTGGCATAACATTTGCACAAAACAAATTCCTTGTTTACCACAAAAATATTGTCTTTGTAAACATATATATATTTCTGAAATGACCAAAAGTGCCTATATTATATATTTTCTATTTTATTTGTACTATGTATTACTTTATCTTGATTTATAAACTGATTTAATTGAGTAGGTATTACTTTAAATATTTCAAAAAGTCATATTGGTTTTGGAGATATTGGAGAATAAGCTTGCACGTTTCTATCATAGCAGCGTGCAAGCTGTAGATACTGTATTGAATCATGGTACACCTCTTAAAGGGGCTGTATGAAATTTGTTAACTGACCTATTTAAATTAAATATTTTCTTGTGATGCTATAAGTGGATGTATATAACACTGGAGGAAAATAAGAATTTTAAAAACATATATTCTCAGCCTTTTAACAAATTATGTTTTTTGCTGAGATACTACCATCAGTCTGTAATTGAATATTCGCGAATATCGAACACCACAATAACTGCAACCATATAAAATGTCACTAATACGATTAGACACATTACTGGAATGCCACTGTCATTGTCCCTGACGAACGTATATTAACATATGTACTTTAATCTTATCCTGAATTATTAAAATGATGTATAGGTATCCAAATCATAAAACTAATTCAGAATCACCAAGTACTCAATAAAACGGATTGTGCATTATTAATGTGCTTTGGTTTAGGATGAATTTGATCGATTAAGGCATACTATAGGTATAACTGTCCAAGTTACATATATTCATTATTTTCTATTGAGCAACGATGCCGATGGAATGAATGTCGACAAATCAACTATGGATATCTTAGTATTCATAGAACTGATATCGTGGATAGCATGGGCAATCGCATTAACGTTGTTTGGTCAAATACACGCACAGAACAGCGCAATTGAGAGTTCTATTTTTCGGAGTGACAAAGTTTCCAACATGTACCAGTGTCAGAAGCTCTGTCTGAACTACCCAGATTGTCAGTCGGTAATCTACGTGATGGAAGACCGTGTGTGTCACGTATACTCAGAAATAATACAAGGGGACACAACTCAACTTCGTGGAAGAGTGTACATGGAAAGAAAAGGACACGTACGTTGATTATATCTCTAACTAGTGTCTATGTTTAGCGTTCAAGTCACATTGCAAGTTAACTGTAAATATATCACGTGTGAATACATGTACTGTTTAATATGTATGCATAGGCTGGTCAAATATTATCGTTAATAGTGTTAATACCCGGAAGTTATATTTCCCATGTGTGTGTGAGGATAGATTGCAATCTTTTACGTGTATTCAACATTATTTTTTAGTTGGTAGTTCTTTTCAATCTTATCCAGTATGACCTTATATATAAGTCCAGTCAATAACGATAAATAAATTGGCCAAATAAATTGCAAGAAAACGTGTAGTGTACGGTATGGGAAAGAACATATCAAAAGTTGACAAAAATCTGACCTCCAGAAAGGGTCCAAATGTATAAAGTTAACCTGCGAGCATCGGCTGGTACTGAGATAAAACCAAGGATGATAACTGCATTGCCACTCTACAGACATTGCATCCTATCAATATCGCGTCAGAAAGGTAACTTTCGCGAACATTGATGCCGGGCTCCCGGGGCGGGATTTGAACCTGGAGCCTTTGGCTCCTAAGTCCAACTGTTCTACCACTGTGTTACCACCCGCCCCCTATCTCATATACTGTACACATGACTATTTGAATATCATAAGATAACGATTAATTGTCCAGAAGGAAATCCTTTTTACATCACAGAGATAGCACTCACACATGAAACAACACATGAGAGACAGTACCTTACATATATCCTCATTGTGAGAAATTTGCACATTTAATAGCAATTATCTGAAAGTCTGACGGAAGATTTATGCCAATGTAAAAAGAGTTTCTATGTAAAAGTGTTCAAAATGTTTATCCTAATGCTGTGGTGACACACAGGGAACATGACCTTTAGAAATATATTTAATAGATAAATCAAAAATTCAATGAAAGCCACTTTCTCTATAGACTCTTGACACTAAAGGCAACAGTTGTTCCACCACTGACATTCTTTATTCCAGTTGGGAAGTGACACGTGTGCTGACATCACAGCAACACCATCCTTACATACATAATCCTCTAAGCCAATTGTCCTATTGTTTTGGTAACTTGCAGTTGCCCACCTCATTGGGCCATCATCCATTGCCTTGTACCCGGGGTGCTGAAGCTGGATGGAAGGCACTGAAGTGGAACAAGTCATGATTACTCTTCCCCTCTCAATAGATTGACCCATTGTCATTTACACAACAGGTCCTGCCTCTGTAACAATGACGTAAATTGTGTAGATTCCCTGCCTCCCTGACTATAACGTAAATTGTGTAGATTCCCTGTGTAATGCAACAATTGGAAGCCAAAATGGCAATGTTCTAATTCAGTTCAGAATAATTGCTCACAATTTTTTTTTCAAAAATTCTTCATCCACTCTATTGTTGTCAATGGCTATACAATTATTACTGACTGAGTAACCACTAAATTAAGTCATTGTCAAGATTCTGATTCTGAGTGTAGACATGGATGAGTCGATCAATATATTTTTTTAATAGGTTCTTGTTCAAGCCTATACAATGTACTCTCAGTTATTAGCAATGTCGTGTTAAAGTCACTGTTGGGTTAAAGTTAAAGTTGGGTTACTTTTTTTTCAGTCTGAAAAATTTCATTTTAAAACCAGTTTGACTTTTTTGTCACTATTCATTTAATTTCCTGTGAAGACTTATTGACAGTTCACAGATCAATAGTAAATACTGTATATGAACCGAGATTTACAAATGAAAATGGATTCCATTTTCTTTCCCATTTCTTGTTTTGACTACTCACGTTGGATAGAGTATTGTAACCTTCTTATGAATACTATTAATAATATCATATTCAATTTGTAATGGTAATAAATATACATTATGCATACATTTTTATGAGTGTATCCAAACCTGTTCATGACCTTTTCAAAGTCATAGTAAATTAGCTTAATCTTTTGAAAGAACAAACCTCGCTGCATGATCAGAATAATTGCTCTAAACTGTTTGCTTAGAAATATACCTCTTTCTGTCAAAGTTCTAATTCTGTAATGTATTTTATAAATTATTCAACATTCCACTTGAAACGCTACCATTTATGTCACGGTGTAATAACCATCCTGTGTTTCAGCTTTGTTGGTCAAACAATAACAAACACTATGATACCCCCCTCCCCCAATCATCTTTCTCAATTATCCTGAGCCCTCCTGTACAAAAACAACACAACTCAATGGTAGCCTTAAAGGCATAATACCAGTAGCACAGGTTTGTTTACATATTTCATGGTCAAACATATTTTTATCTGAAAGTATGTACAGTTGATGTGTCTACACAAGTATATTGGGCAACTAGCTACATTTTCAGCATATCCATTGGTTTTCAATATTTTCATATTTTATATTTAAACAAAATATTAATAGCTATGGACAAAGTATATACATCATTGAGCTCCCAGCAGTGCGTGCGACTGAATTGCTGTCCAACATCGCTGCGAGAAGCTCCTCCCAGCGAAGATATACGCCATTTGCATTATTTGGGTTAGCAATTTGCAAGGGATTTTTATGACACAAATGTGATGATGCGTTAATTGAATATACTTTGCATTTCCAATTCGTATTTGGTCAATTGTTGCAATAAAATTTGGTAATAGTATGCGTTTAACTCCTACCTTATAGCAATATAGTAATGCTGTAGTCTTATGGATAAGGTTGGAGCTATGTTGCCTTAGAGTTACACAGTTTTGTACAGTAGCGTCCTGGAGTGAAGCAATCTCCATTGAAAGCAGTCTTTGGACCAGAAAGAGCAATGCAAATGAAATTGCTACAGCTATATGCTCATGGATAGCTTCAGAGGAGCAACCTCTTTGCATTATGACTGATTTTCCTACAGAATGTTCTTCAATTCTTTTCGTGCTTGATCAATCTTAATGTTGATCAGTAACAGGTGTAAACCTGAAGAAAAAAAGATTTGATGAATAATTCAGCAGAAGGTGTTTGTTTATTAGAACGCTAAAGGTTCCCAAATCTTTTATGCAGTTGTTTCCAATGACCCGTAAAACAAAGGTTGAACTGGTGCAGTTACTTTCATTGCAATGTCATAGGATTTTATTGTCGTTGGGTAAAACAAATGAATTTGTATTGTAATGTTAACTGCAATTGCTTGACTGCATATGCAAGGATTACTAAATTGTTACTTAAAGCTGCTGGTGCTTAACATTAAAAGTGAAACAAATGCCTCTGATCATGTTTTGTTTTATATAATTTAAAGTTTTAAATCAGAGGTAATTAACAATGTAAACATATCTTCATTAGATGTAAAAGATTCAACAGGTTTTATGTATAATTCCTAGTAAATTTATGACAAAATGACAAAGTCAACAGCTACAATGGGCATGAACTGATGTATAAACTTTACAAGCCCATCACATGAACTAATATCATTGAGGATTTGAGGATTATATGTAATTTTCCAAGTGCAATAGATCAGTGATCTGTTTATGATGGTTTGAGAATCTTCAGTAACTATGTATTGTAGTAAGACCTATGAGCCATATCAAGAATGATAACTGTTCTGTTTATGGTGGGAAGAGAACCTACAGTAACTATGTATTGTAGTAAGACCTATGAGCCATATCAAGAATGATAACTGTTCTGTTTATGGTGGGAAGAGCACCTACAGTAACTATGTGTTGTAGAAAAACTTACATCCCATATCAAGAATGATAAATTAACTGTATATATTGGGAAGAGAACCCACAGCAACTAGTATGTATTGTAGAAAGACGTACATCCCATATACAAAATTATAACAGTACTGTTTATGGTGGAAAGATAACCTACAATGACTATACATTGTGTACACATTGTATTCCAATCTTCTCCACAAGTGAAACACAAATAAACCAAAGAGAAGATACCTAGGCCACCAACTGGGATTGGAAATGAGATATGTCATCAGAACCTACATCACATCGATCTGTCATCAAATCTAATCGAATCTAATTGTAGCTTGAGAAGTTTCTCCCCATGTCCTTTATAATTTACCTACACACTTTCAGATCAACCATCCATAAATTTATTGAACTGTCTGCTTTTCCTAAGAGAACCCAGACTCTACATAAAGTGAATCAATTTTACAATGATTTGATAAATTTAAAAAAAGAAGAAGCTTATTTGGTTAACGACCTACCCCAGTAAATTCAATCGAGAGAATTCGGTTAGTTCATTCCATGGTTATAGATTATTGATCAGTGGCTTAACGGTTGGAGGCTGGATGTATGGCAGGGATAATACAGGTATCCAGATAAGACTGTGCATGAAATGGGGATATATTCCCGACACAGAACCACGCCAAGTGGATCCATAATGGATGAGTGGCAAGTCCTGTTCCACACTTAGTGGGCAGAACACATGGCAACGGAGAAATGCAGCTCTTAGTCTTACTGCCAGGTATGCAGTCACAAGCATGCCAACAGAACCAGATTTTTTTGTTATAGTAAATATTTTTGGAAAATATAGATTATTTCAGATTTTCATTTATTCTAAGTGTTAATATTAAACATCTCCCTGCAGGGCACCTCTAATTGTCACCAGCAGAGAGAATGTAAAGAGCATATCACTCTCTCTCTCTCTCTCTCTCTCTCTCTCTCTCTCTCTCTTAAGATTTCTTAAGTTCAGCTTTGTTGGTCAAATAAAAAGAAACACTATGATATCCACCAAAGAGATGCCCAATAAACAATAGATTGTATCTCAACCCTGCAGTGAAATTAAGGCTACAAAGACAAAGCCTTCATCCTTTTTTGATCCGTCTGTTCTAAATTCATCAACTCAGACATTCACAGATTCACAGCCTATACCTTTACAAGTATAACATAATACAAAATTACTATACAAACACAACTCAAGAACAAGAGATATTTAAATATTTGTCAAACTATTTAACAAATTTAAAGTTACTTTTGGCTTTATATTTTTGCCATTGAGTGAAGAATGGTTATTTTCCCCCATTTACGGTCAATTTTTCATTTAGGGTTGGTGCAAAGGGCACACAGAAAAAACATACACAATCACAGTATGCTGTTTAATATACAAACATTGCAATAATAAATAATGTGTACATATACAGTACATATATAGTACACTATGTGCACATATATAGTACACCAAATCCACAAACGTAAGCAAGCTCATAGAGCTACATTATTACCCTGATCAATGGATCAGTGTACGTTCACTATTCTGTCTCAACCCCCTGGGAGTATAGAATGTAGACATGTCGTCACAGTGTGCGTACTTTCACATGTCTGTCTTCCAAGCAAAGCAGACACAGCATATAGCCATTAGCAGTAGCTGTGTTCACAGTATGACCGTACCATCATGAAATGTTCCAAAATGATGGACGTCGTAAAGATTTCTTACAAACATCTGCTTGCCAATGAAATCAATCACTGCAGCACTATCGTTTGAAAGGGGCACATAGAATGTATCAAATCGTGCCATCCCTTTGTTCAGGTCTTCTCTGAACTGGAGAAATGGATACCAATAAACGTGAGCCTTGCAATTGTATAGCATAGACACATGTTTTCAGTTGTGCTACAGATCGAGAGGCAACCGTTTCATTGGATTATCGCCACACTTCACAACATGTTAATGGAAAATGATCCACTTGCAGATGCTTCCTAGCTTGATGTCTGATGTTTGCAGATAGAAACCAGTCCTGAGATTACAAAATGTTTTTGAGTATGACTTCATGATCAATTCAATCGGGGACTAAAGTGAGGTTTAGTGAAAACATGGCAGAGGACTACAGTACGAACCTTTCATAAAACACAGGCATGTCATGTCATACTTGACCACCAACTTTGTGTCATCAGCTTGTCAAAGTATCAAAGTATATTGTGAAACAGGGGCACATTTAGCCAGGGTTCAAATGCAGTGCAGGCACACTTGTGGAATTAAATGTCAGTCCTGAATTTGCTTTCAATTATCTCAAGGTACAGGCCTTCTGGCCTAATAGGTAGCTACACCCCTGTGATAGGATTATCTGTTCACCTGGGATATACACACAATCCATTTAAACTTCTCCATACTGGAGGCCACCATAGAAGCTCAATACAGAAGGAATGGTTTCCTATTCAAACAGAAGCTACATGTGTCAAAATTCATATTTTCTTTGATGAGACTAGTCTTTATACAATCATGGTCTCAAACACAGTCTTCAATACAGCATATTTTACCACTTTGAAAGTAATTGTTCTGCTCAATAAAAGTAAAGCCTTATGGCTTTGTGTATAAAGTTAAATAAACAAAACATCTCTTCCATAATAATTGTTTTATGATAAATAGACAAAAGCTTATGGCATTGTGTATAACTTTTAATGAACAGGATGTATCTGGATTATAAACATGAAGAAGATGGGATCCGGACCCAAAAAACAACATTTTGTCCTATATTGCTTTTGTCCTATAGGGGTTTTGGGGGTAGGTATTATTGTCCAAGGTGGTTATGTTCATGATGGTTTTGTCTGGTAGGGTTTTGTTTGGTAGGGGTTTTGTCCTACACTTGAAGAAGATACCAATACATATTCTCGCCCCAAGGTCAGATGCAAGGAACATGACACCGCAAAGTGCAGACAGCATGGTTTCTATTTACTGTCAGCCTGTTGGTGGTCTTTGCTCTGTGGTCATCTCATCTGACCAGTGTCCAGCCAGTCACACTTTGTCCCTCCTAATCTGCAGACAGTCCCTCCCCTGTGATAATCCCTCTGTTTGGTACACCCTCCCATCCTTTCACACATCTCTCACCAATACAAACCCACACACAGACAAGGTATATCCTTACACTTTCCCTCTGTTAAATTTATGAGAATTGTTGTTGGCATTTCATAGTAATCCGATGGTTCATCACAATGTGTTATCCTGTATTAAATCCACAAAATAGTGTCAATTAAATGGACAGGATTTAATGATAAAGATTTAAAATCTAATAACCATTTTTAAAAATCTGCAGAACATTGTATTTAATATATTTAGTTCCTGGAGGTCCATCCTGTGGAAATTTTTCCCATCCTTCCAACAGATCAGTGATTATTGCATTTATTTTGTATTTCTCTCTCTCCCTATCTCTCTCTCACTCCCTATCTCTCTCTCCTCATTCCCACTCTATCTATCTCTCCATCCCTATCTCTCCCCCCCCCCCTCATTTCCACCCTGCCAGACTTAATAAGTATGCACACTTCCGCCCCCTGGCGCTAAGGAACCAGAGATACACCTGAATTCTCACCTGGTTCTTTGATACAGGTGAGTGGTTAGGGACCTGCCTTGGAGGTGTGTCTCTGCAGGTAATAGAAATGCCACAATGTCTCGGCAGGGCGGGTAACATCTCCCCTAGTGGTGCAGATAATAGACTACAAACGCTACAACAACCTCACCTGGTACTTCCCACCACTACAGGACACACTTTTCATAGCTGTGTGTTCAACTGTACGACAACAGGCCTTATGAAAAAAGTCCATTATTATTCACATCCACATACATTTGGCATCCATGTTCTTTTGAGGTGATTTGCATACAAAAATACAAAATGTTCCTTCTGATGAGCACCTCATAAATGGAAATTATGTTTATTAAGCATTTCAAGACTTGATTTATATTGTGTTGATTTATACAGAAAACACAAAATTTCTGTAAACTTTCTTTCTGGGTTTTGTGTCTTTGTACCAGATGTTCTGTTTTCCTTCCTGTGGAAAAATAAAATCAGGTGTTTTCTCTGGTGAAAGCAAAAATATTATTTAGATCTTCCCACACTGCATCTTTGCCTCATAAATCATGGCTTTTCAGTCACCCTATTCAATATTATGAGAAAAAAATTGTTCGAGTACTCAATGTCAATAAAAAACTTCATCATCACACTTTGTATTTATATGTTTATTAAGACATTCGCTGTACTGTCTACTTTCAATAGGATGAACATTCTATAGCAATCTTTTCAACTCTTCTTAAAATGTCTTTGATGATAATGGTTATGGCTAAAGTCTTCCTCAGTGTTTGTCCACCTGACAAACTTCTTAGAATAATATGAGAAACATTATTTACCATGTACTCAGAAGAGGTGTAAACTTCGGTTGTGAAATTTGAATATCAAAAGTAATTATCCTTGTCTGTACTAGAGAAAATTTGCACACAGCTAATCAGAGAGCATGTCTTTCAATGGTTGACTAGGTTAAAGAATTCATGAAGGTCCATGGTCGAACAGTTTGCTTTCAAACTTAAGATATGCATGAAATAATTTGCAAGGCAAGTGCTGGCAGTTACTTTATGGAAAAACCACAAAAATCATTATCTAGTTCTTAAGGGATTTGAAGTTTGAACCCCATAATTCAAAATTCATGTTTATTTTGCTTCAGTGATTTTTTTAATGTCCTGTCATTGTGGTCAAGGAGATACCATGTTCGTGTTACAATTGTTTCACATGGGAAATCATGAACACTACAGGTACACTGAAGGAACAAATTGTTTGCATTGCAAGCAAATCATGTTACTACATGTATTTTTTCTGGATAAATATATGTTTTGTTTTAGTTGACAAAAATGTTGTATTAGATGACAACAATTCCCTCACATTCCCTATTTTGTTGTTGTTGTTTTTAAATTGGGATTTAGATCTGCTTTCAAGATTATTTCACTTAAATCATGGCTTATCAGTTTTAGAGCAGAATGAAACCTGCAACATCCATAGCACTGAATGTTGCAGTAAACCTGTGAGCACTGGCTGGTACTGACAAACCAAGGCCATAAATTGTTGTCTAAAAGAAATGCATAAAATAGCATAATGTTCTAAAAATATATGACATCATAAGTTACAGAACAGTGCCAATAATAATCTGTCTGATTTATTGATTATTTCCCCAAGATTATAATAAGATATATTATTTTCATATTATTAAAAAAATTATTAAACCAGCCTATCATAAATGAAGACATAAATGTTTTATTTATTTATTTATTTCTTACTTATTCATTTATTTATTTATTTATTTATTTATTTTACTGATTGATTGGGGTTAAAAATCGCTTTCAAGATTCTTTCCCTTACATAAAGTTAATTATATAAATGTTTTATTTTTCTGAAATAGCTTTGTTGACCAAAACTGACACATCAGAACCAACACTCCATCATACAGACTCTGAACATAAAAAGTCCATCATGCATAACACTATTTATAGTCCGCTACCATGAACAGCAATCCACCCACAGCGTAAGCACATTGACCACCACACTGCAGTTCACACCCTCTCATTGTCCAATCTCTTCATATAGTTAACACAGGGTAAATAACGTTATCAAGCCATGTATAAATCAAGATAAGCCTTGTGTCCATTTATGCGGATAATAGCTGTCATTACTGGCAGTTACGCTGATGAGCCTGAAGCCTTGCTCATGCAACCCAGACTGCACCCCAGCACTCCTCCCAATTCCCTTAGCTCATCCACCTCCCAATTCCTCTAGCTGACCCAATTCCCAATTCCCCTACCACCCACTTCTCCAGCTCCAAATCACCCCCCCCCCCCCCAATATTCACCTGGTCTTATGTGTTGGTCACAAGTACCTCCAAGATCGAGTGCAAAGCGTTGCATCCCTCTCGTGCCAGCAGATATAAAAGTATCTGTTTAATTGGAAGAAATCACCTTTATTACCTGTTGTCCGAACATCAAAGAAACTTGTTCTCACCTGCGTTATTTTAGCAATGGGCAGATGGACACGCCTTGGAAATGTTGAAACGGGGAACTTGGAATGGTATCAGTGCAGATGGTTGTGTATAATTTCACTTACATGGGATTTCTGGACAAAATAATGCATGTCTTATGAAAACTTCAACAGCATAAAAATACACTGTACAACACTATACTGTGCAACTATTATCTTGCTCATGGGGTTATAGCATTTCTATCATGTATATAGTAAGAAATTGAATGATTTTTCCACAGTGTATTTTTTTCATTTTGACAATGCTTTATATTAAGTAATAGAATTATAACAATTTTATTGGGAGTAAAAGGCTTGAGAGGGGGCTAGCAGGATAAATAATGTCTTAAACCAACAGGGGGCTATGGAGGTAAGGACTCTCTGTAATCAAAGTCTGAATAAAATACCAAATCACATGAATGTTTAACTATGAAACGAACGTCCATTTCACTTGCTGACCACATTAATCAAAATCTTATACATATTAATTAGTGTGCCTCAATTTAGGATTAGTCACTAATCCCTTAAAATTCAATATGTCAAATCATTTATTTAATATGTTACAGACCTGTCATATGCAGCCTTTATCTTCTCCTGAATAAATATTATTCTCTCAAACACAGAAAATAATTCTCATGGGTATAAGTTTCTATTTGTAGTCTGTTTAAAAAACACACACAAGTAATTATACATTAAAACCAAGGAATAATTTTCCGCTCAAATGAAGGAAATAATAAACCATTGAATCTTCATTAAACCACATAAAGAACAAATTAATATTTCATGCTCATTAGCCTAGAGATTAATCTGACAATGGTAATTGTCAACTTTTGTAATAAGGGGGTCATTTAAGAGTCTTATGAAACATCTCACCACAGAAACGTGAACAGAACGGTTTAATTAAATAGTGATGTGTACTCAGAAGTCTCGAACACAAACTACTAAGCAATGGATTCTACAATGACAGCAACATGACTTCTTACTCAACTTGAGAATTCATGAGATTCAACTATTGTACTTGTGCATAAATTGATCTCATTAACATTGTAAATTTACGAGTCATTACATGCTCACATTGCTTTCCATTGTCAAGATAGAACTGTATTGTCTTTTTATTGAATTCCATAAAAAAATAATGTTAATAACAAATCATTGTTTCAGTCAATTTTAATAGTTGCTCAAAAATTTATCATTCCTGGCATTGTGTAACAAACAATAGATTTTTATTTTTATTCTAAATCCTGATGTAAATATTCTGGTATAATGTGTTGAACTTCAAGATCGGATACTTCTTTAGTGACATATGTGTATGTGTATTTTCTTCAATACTGAATAATAATCACACAAACCATAGATACATTGTATAAAATAAAAAAAAATTCTCATAAAATATATAATTCATAATATTTAAGACCCCCACAGAAACAAATGTCCCTGCTACAACTTTAAATTTCATGCTATCAAAACTACATATAAAAAGAACCCTTCAGCTCAAAGAATATCAAAGAATTTTTGTGCATCATCTGTTCAGACTTGTTAAACTCGTAAGTGGGGAGATGGATTCCAATGCCAAAATGTTTAGGGGCAAGGCAACCATTTGGCACAAAGTTAGAATGATAGGTTGCATTGACCTCACATAGTAGGTATACTACGAAGTCAGTCACTTATAGGTTATAAACTTATTGAGGATTGTGCCAAGATAAGCATTAATTAGTGGTAGAGAGCCAACATTATTAACTCTTTTGTTGATTAGACTTATTAATTGTTGTTACAGTGTATTTACATCGTTAGTAAATCTGCTAATTGTAATACAGGTCACTAACTTTTTCATAAGCACCACTAAACTAAAATGTTGCCTATTCTAAACAGACCTACAGGAAACTGTTAGGATTTCAACACTGACCTCGTGGGTATAGAAGATGTGTTATCTGTTAGAGGTGTGGCAGAGAAAATGAATTTTCATTGGTTCAAATCCTGTTTCTGCTATTTTAACTGTTTTGCTAGATGCGGATTTATTATTTTTAAATTGGGTTTTAGAGCCACTTTCAAGATTATTTCACTTATAAACAGAAAAAGAATTTGTTCATTGCAAATATTTATGATTTAGACAGCAGATTGCATGGATAACCTAGCCCTGAGATTACGCAACCTTTTGAGTACGACCTCATGCTCAAGCTCAAATTATATATGGAGATTTGTGAACAAAACTTTGAGTTGAACATGAAATTGTACTAAAAGAAGTTTCATAATCTCAGAACATGGCATCTCTTCACACAGGACGTTATGCTAGATACGCAAGATCCAGTTTGTTACAGATGATAAGGAAACAGTAGTCTGTGTGAAGATATGTGAAAGACATCTTTAGAAAATAAACATCTTTAAGACAAGAACCCTCCATTCTGCATTAACCCATTTTCTGTTGAGTGAAACTGAACATACCGAGCAGTGCATAATGGTGATTAATTCTTCAAAGAACAGGGTTCATGAATGCCCCAAAATAATGGATCAAATCTACCTAAGAGGTTATCCACAAATATGCACATTTACAAGAATTATGTAAGAACAGATAGGCAATACTTAGGTGTTTAATATTTATAGATTTATTATAGAAGAATTATATGTATGCAATAACATAGTCTGTGTCACACCTTGTTCTCATCTAAATACTCCTATTCAAAATACCCCCTAGATCAGTTAAGCAAGTCTAGATTACTGGAGATCAGAGGGTAAAGAATTCCAGCATCTCCTTTCATATTAATATAATACCAATCAATATAATTTATACTTTCACCTTCTGAGACTATGGATAGTCTAGTATAAACACAATTAGGCAAGTTGCTTCCCTATTCAAATGTGATATCAGTGTTTTCAAGAGGTGAAAAGAATAAACCAACCGAGGAAGAATTCTGTGGTTAATACGAACTGTGGATTGAGTACCAAATACTGAACCAACAGATGAAGGCTTAGTAAATAAACAGTCCTCTTTATGTCAGACATTCCTGCCATTACCTTGGCAGACATTGCACCTAATGTCATGCAACAGAACAAGAAGAAGAAAGATGTTGTCATGATCTTCATGTCACTGTCATCATCAATGTCGTGTCACTTTTTCAGCTTGGATGCTATACTTGTTACCCATGCTATACTTGTTAACCACTTGTACCACCTTGGGTGCACATGTACTTAGATCTATCATATTTTTAAGTATCCTTAATGTTTTAGGAAATGTATTGTAAGGTTATACGACATTTGACATCCTATATTTTCATCCCACATTGTAACTATCCATATACCTGTGTGTGGTGATAATACCATGTGACTTTCCATCATGTCAAAAACCTACTAGTATCTAATTCAATCCTCTTCATATATTAATGTAGTCACATGTGTTATTAAATGCTGAGTCGATCAGTGGTGGGTGGTAGCACAATCATAGAACATTTTACTTTGGAGCCAAAGTCACCAGGTTCAAATCCCATCATGGGGGCCCAGCACCAATGTTCTTCAAAGTTACGTTTCCGACATGATCATAATAGGATGTGCTGTCTGTACCGTGGCAATGCAGTTATCATCCTTGGTTTGTCAGTACCAGCCAGTGCTAGCAGGTTTACTGCAACATTGAGTGCTACTATACAGATGTTGTGGGCTTCCTCCTGCCCTAAACTGACATGCCATTATACAAGTGAAATAATCTTGAAAGCAGCTTTAAACCCCAATAATATTTATGTCGTCATGGTATTCAAACCCAAGTTTGTCTGGATGTGTGTCCAATTATCTATCAACTTAGCTAAATGGGTAACCTCTCTAGCTGAAACCAGTAAGAACATTTTATATCACATAGCTACATTATTGCAAAAAATATATGTTCATATAAATATTCATATCTTAACTCTAACAAGAGTATTGGATAAAGAATCTTGCCATGTTTGGTCATTAGTCTTAAAAATTATACTCAATGAGTATGTCTTAATCCAACGGTACTCAAGGAAAGCTATATCTATACAGCAATCACTTCATATTACCAACATCAACATTAAACCATCCATTCCCTTTCTATCACTTCACTCCAGGTTCACAAGCCTTTGTTTTTCCTACATGTATCATCATATTGTTGTGGGTAGTATTGTGTGGTTAATCCTTGACAAGGCTGGAGCTTGTTGCCTGTTGGGTGTCAGAAGATACCAGAGATCACTTCATAATCAAACTTGGACTACCTTGAGGCATTGTCCGACACCTTTTTGATGGACTAAACTGACAGGATGATCACAAAAAGTTTATAAGACAATCCAGCAAATTATACATAGTAATAAAATGTGTAATTTTGCCAAAAGTTGTAGATATTGTTGATATGTGACAATTATGTATCTTACTTACTATTAGCAAACATTGACAAATTGACATAGGAACATAGACAATGTAATATGTTTTGTTTAATTCTTGGTGTTATTAGCACATTAAATATCTGTAGACATAATAATGTATGTATTTTACCATGCTATTGCAGGAAATGTAAATGGTTACGTCTTATGTGTACAAATACACTTAGACACCCTCATAACCCTACCCCAATCTTTTTATGGTACACCCTTCCCATTTTACGAAGTCCTGGATCTGTCTACCATATTATCTCCTTCCAATACACAAATGTCCAGACTAATTAAATCATGCACATCTTGATGAGTGTTAAAACTGTTCTCACCATAAATATTTACAGCATGTACCATTTGCAAACATCAGAACGCCCTATCTCTCGAGTAACTCAACAAAAAGACTGTAATCTTGCATACGGCCAGTGCACAATGTCACACATGTGGTAGTACAACTGTTGGTAAGGATGCATAGCAGCTCTGTCAAGTAGTAACAATGCAGCTCTGCCAAGTGGCCACCAATACCTCAGAGAAGCGGGAAACTTCTGCTTGTCTTGGGTTTCTGTTGCTGCTGCCTGGAAGAATCCCTGCTCCGCAAAGTGAGCACGAAAAGAAAAAAAAAGGGAGTAAATACCGCGAATATTTCTCGAGTCAGTTTTGGCCGCTGCTTCTTGCGTAGTGGCATGTTGTGGTTTTACAACTGCTTTGGTGTCACGTGTTCGCACGCGCGTGTCGATGTGCACGCTGCGCCATAAACCAACCAATTGCATCATGGGTAATCTTGTGAGCGTTGGAATTGGGCGGAGTGCACTCGCATATTTCCTTGTGATAAAATGCTCAGTGCACCCATGGCACAGTAATCTGTAAAACAGCTGTCAATGACCAGGATGTGCTGCGCCAGGGAACTACTTTATAAATAGACCAATCATATTCCTTGTATTACTGCATGCCGAGACTAATGACTTCCCAAATGTTCGCTATCATCAGTTAATTATCATCAGGCAATTTATCTATGTAATAATTTATCTGTATGTTACTTTATCTATAAAGTATTAATTTATCTATTATGAATTCATTTATCTATGTATGTACCTATTATGTATTGATTTATTTATGTATTAATTTATCTATATGTTAATGACTAATAAGCTTCTTGATCAATAATAATGTATTAATTTATCTATTATGTATTCATTTATCAATGTGTTAATTTATCCATATATTAATTACTAATAAGTTTCTTGATGAACCATACTGTATAAATGAATCCATTATGTACTGATATATCTATGTATTACTTTATCTATGTATTTATTTATCTATGCATATAATATTTCAACCAGTAATAGTAGTGTGGCGGGAGCCAATTTCTCGACAAGGAATCAGTAATCAAATTCACAGATTCATTTTCGTGGCCCAGTTGTATTTAAAAGGATCTGTCTCTTACATAAGAATGCTACTTAAAAAACACTTTGTGTGACCTCTGACCGCCACCTCCCTCATTTGCATAATCAACTACAAGTAATAGGACTTTAAATGCATCGCTTATGGTATTTTCATGACCATTGATCATGATTCTTGGGTAAAGTATGCCATTACCGCTACAGATAGCAGTAAGATCCTAAATCGATATCCTAGTTGGAGATCCTATCTCAAGATCCCAACTGGAGATCCTAACTGGAGATCCTAACTGAAGATTCTAGCATGAGATTCTAACTCGAGATTCTAAATCAAGATCCTAACTCAAGATCCTAGCTGGAGATCCTGTAACTCAAGATCCTAGCTGGAGATGATATGTTCTTTTTGTATATATATTTTTTAATTGGGGTTTAGAGCAGCTTTCAAGATTCTTTCACTTTTATCACAGTTTGTCAGTTTAGAGCAGGAGGGAACCTACAACATCCGTAGTGTTTACTCAAATTCCTAACTGGAGATCGTAACTCAAGTTCCTAGCTGAAGATCCTAGGTCGCATCTATGGATAGTGGGATTTTTATTATTAATTCAGATATTGTAGAAGATTCAAATGTTTGTGAAACATTTAAACGATAATTCCCCTTTACATGTGTAATAATAATAAGTGTATTTATATCCTGCCAACTTCCATACGCTAAAGTGTAATGCAAGTTATTAAGAAAAGCTATCATGATCATAAATGTTTTTATATTCTGTCTCAGTAATTTTCACTTTAATTTTATTTTTACTTTGCATTGCATCTACTTCATTATGTGCTTATAACTAAATTGTATCTGAAGAAATAAATTGTTACACTTTTTCTGTTTAATATGAAGTTTATGTCCTGATTAAAACAGTTAAACAATTTAATCTAAAATAAATCAGGCTGGCTTTTCCATAAAAAAAAATTTGAATAATATTTTATACGAATGATTTATCTATTCTAGTTCTAGATTCTATATCTCTAAACAGATCAATACCTTTCAACTACTTTTACAGTTCAATACATTACATGACAGATGTGTAACATGTAAAACCAACTATACTATAAGATTCATTGGGAAACTTCTTGGATTGCGATTGGTTAATATTGGCAGGCGAGAATTGTGTAAAATCACGTGAGACTTGTGGATTGTGGAGGTTGAGCAGCACCAGTGTGATGGCTTTTCACAGCACAGAAGTTGAAATACGTACCCTCTTATCACACACCACGGAAGGTGAAATATGTACCCTCTAATCACACAGCATGGAAGGTGAAATACAGTGAAATATGTACCCTCATCACACAGCACGGAAGGGGAAATATGTACCCTCTTATCACACAGCATGGAAGGTGAAATACAGTGAAATGCGTACCCTCTTATCACACAGCACAGAAGGGGAAATACGTACCCTTTTATCACACAGCACGGAAGGTGAAATAAGTACCCTCTTATCACACAGCATGGAAGGTGAAATACAGTGAAATAAGTACCCTCTTATTACACAACACAGAAAGTGAAATAAGTACCCTCTAATCACACAGCATGGAAGGTGAAATACAGTGAAATATGTACCCTCTTATCACACAGCACGGAAGGGGAAATATGTACCCTCTTATCACACAGCATGGAAGGTGAAATACAGTGAAATACGTACCCTCTTATCACACAGCACAGAAGGGGAAATACGTACCCTTTTATCACACTGCACGGAAGGTGAAATAAGTACCTTCTTATTACACAACACAGAAAGTGAAATAAGTACCCTCTTATCACACAGCACGGAAGGTGAAATACGTATCATCTTATCACTTACAGAGCTATTTTAATTTTGGAAAAACGCTAAACGTTGTCTTGTAATGATGTATATTTCTGTCTGGGTTCTAAAAGAAATGTCGAGTCACACTACTTAGTTTTACATCAAGAGGTGACAATATAGATATACATTTCTATTATCTAATGGAAAGTTGAATATGGACATTAGTTGCCATTTGTTTCTAAATAATGTTGAATTTTACCAAATAGTATGTGCATACATATAAAATAATATAGTATTTATTAAAATATTACCATTATTACCTTGAAATAACCAGTAATAAGAATGCAATTCAAGTAAGTTTATGAGAACAAGGAAGTATACAGATATTTCGTGTATCATGCTACTTTGCCTGACTAATAACTATGCAATTTAGGGAGATAATTTCAAATGACATCATTTTCATGTGACGTCATACTACTATTTATAAATGCTACTGTATGGAAATTGTAAACATGATGACAATTATGATGGGAGACTATGTGCTAATCGACTAGATTTAATTTATTTACAATTTTTAATAAAAATGAGAATTGTTTTTATAGTTGTTATTTTCCTTTGCTGTATTTATCAATGAGTGAAGCGGTTTACAATGTAGATATCGTCTATATCCTGCATTTAGGGATATTCTCTATGTATTAGACTTGCTGAAGCTCGTCTAATACAAAGATTATCCTTAGATGATATCTGAAATCACTGTTAATAATCTCTATATCACAGAATTTGAACATATTGGAACATATTTGTTGAAATATTTTGTCTTTAGCTGTGTCTTCTCCAAACTGTCAGAATATTATTATTATTATTATTGTTGTTGTTGTTGTTGTTTTACACACATTTATATAGCGCAAATATCCAAAATAACTGCTCAAATGGGCTTTTGAGTTTAACAAGAATAATTGTTTTCCTCTCCCAAAATTGTTGTACCCTCACTAAATTTAAGTTCATGTGATGTATAGTGTACTGATGTGCCAAATGATGAGGTGAATCCTGACAAAAATCATCCTTCCATAAAATTTGCTGTGTATGCTACTTGAACATGGGTATGTTGTAAAATTATTCAAGTGTGACTTTCTTTAATGTGGTTAATGGCCGTCTGTGTTTCAGGAGGGGACAACTCCGCTGATTCTAGCTGCTGCCAACAACCACCTAGAATGTCTGAAGGAGCTTCTAAAACAGGGGGCTGATCCTGGAGCAAGAAGACTGGTGAGATTTTATATCATATTCAAAGATGATACGAACACAGTAATTAATACTAATGAATGAAAAACACAACACAGAATGAACGATTGAATAATTTACTGAAATTAAGTTATTCAAAATTAATTCAGCGTAAAAATATGCATTTTCAATTTGATATTTTTTATTATTATTGCAAATGCACATTATTTTATTCCCGTGAATATTTAAATTTTACCATTTGTGCATAATATGCGTCTGTATAACCAAGTGTTTTACAGTAAATGAAATTCTGTATACAGCTTGTGTTCTGTACATGACAACTTTTTTCTCCATCCCCAGACAGGAACCTGTGCTCTGTTCTTCTCCAGTCAGGGAGGTTTTCTGGACACGGTCAAGCTGCTTCTGGACCATGGAGCAGAGGTGGACCTCCCTAGCTATGTAAGTCAGCATCTCTAGCTTGTGTGGGATTTGAATTGAATTCTTTGAATATTAGGTTTTTTAGATCTGCTTTCAAGATTCTTTCACTTATATCACATCTTGTGAGTTTAGGGCAGGAGGAAACCTGCAACTTCCTTAGTGCTGAATGTTGCAGTAAACCTACAAGTATCGGCTGGTGCCGACAGACCAAGGATGATGACTGCATTGCCACTGTACAAACAGCACATCCTATCATGATCACGTCATTTACCTAGCATTATGAACTGCCTGGGGCGGGTGGTAGCGCAGTGGTAGAACAGTTGGACCTCAGAGCCAAAGGTTCCAGGTTCAAATCCCACCCCGGGGGCCCGGCATCAATGTTCGCGAGATTTACCTTTCTGACGCGATATTGATAGGATGCGATGTCTGTAGAGTGGCAATGCAGTTATCATCCTTGGTCTTGTCAGTACCAGCCGGTGCTCGCAGGTTTACTGCAACATTCAGCGCTACGGATATTGCGGGGTTTCCTCCTGCCCTAAACTGACAAGTCATGATATAAGTGAAAGAATCTTGAAAGCGACTTTAAAATTAAATTAAATAAAAAATGAACTGCCTACATAATGTAATAGTTGGCCAGGTCAGTGGTTCAAACCGCAACCACATCATACATAAAGACATTAAAGAATTGGTTCTTGTTGTGTCATTGCTTGCTGCACAGTATTAACCCTCCCCATGCTGGATTAGGCACATGTATTGCTCTTTAGGTTATCTCCAGTTTGCTTCAGCATGCAGAGAGTTATGCATGGAATCTATATGGTATAAACACTAGGCCTGCAACGATACATTTTCTTACGATACAATATGTATCACGATTCACATGTCACGATACGATACCTCAATAATGTGTTTATATTGCCACCAACGATTTGGCAAATCCAAAGGTGGAGGGAGGACCCATTCCTTTTATTACTAAATTTGGCCGAATCTCGGTTGTAAAATGTATTTCACTAATTGCAGAGACATCTAGGCATTAATTTTGTAACCAAATAAATGAATGTACCGTTTTTGCGGTAATTACTCTGTATTACTTTATTCAACGTGCTGTTTTGATCGGATCGGCCATTACCTATCAGATGTTATGGTGGACAGCTGATGGAACAGCCTGGATATTTCCATGAATAAAATACATCTGTATCGTTGTGTTTATATATATAGCCTCGCGATACGATATATGCGAATCGTCAAACTTTGTATCGCGTTGCACCCCTAACAAATACTGAACCAAAAATTTGCTAAATCTAATTTTACCTTTGGATAAATATCCCTAAATAAGACTATTATACCGTTACCATGGTAACTGAAACTCTCAACAGATTTTCTTTTGTTTATGAAAGAGCTTACATGATCACTAATAAAACATCCGCTTAGAAATCGACTTTTCTTATTGCAGTACCCAATGGGCATGAAAAATAACCAACCTATGTTTTCAGACAAATAGCATCGGGTATTTCCTTTCAGAACGTCTAAAAAGTAACTAAATATATGGTTTATTTTTAAAGCCTGCAAATAACTGGGTTGGAGATTGTGTTATTTTTCTGCTACTTTGAGGAAGCCTGGGGATTTATTTAATGTTTACTGATATCATCTGGGAGATAGTAGTGGTTTTGTCCTTAAACAAAGATGGCCGACCACCTGTGTGGAATAGCACTAACATTTGCCCCCAGGAGCTTCCCATGTGGTACTGGAAGGCCAGACGACCCTGAGAAAACATGTATAGAGTAGGCTGGGTAAAATATCATCCCTGGTTAATGCTAAAATAGTATGTAAATACTGTTTTACCACCATGTGTTTCACAGTTGGATTTTATCAACATTTTGATGTAATCAAATATTATTGCATAAATGTATGTGGATATCATCGTTCCAATTTTTTTCATAGACAAAGCTGCATCAGTTTTACTATTATGGCCAGACTAAACAATCTCCTGTTGTAATGTTTATTTCCAAGGTAAAGTAGTTCAGAAGGCAGGTAATATATTAAATGTCAAACTAAAGATGTGTCTGAATGAGGTCACACACATTTTGTTTTATGTTTCTCACCTTCTGTCTGTCCTATAACAATAATATTTTTAAATAATTTTTACATGAATCTACACAACAGTCTGAAAATACAACATTGTGATCTTAATAACTAAAATAGATACATTTTACAATGAAATAAATTATTAGATTATTATTATTAAAATCTTTAGAAATATTGATATTTTGGAAGAGGTAGGTTGGTTGGTTGATTTGTGGTTTAAAGTCACTTTCAAGATTTTTTCACTCACATCATGGCTTGCATGCATATGTACTGCTTGTACTAGTCTGGAT
>JAUTBT010003342.1:0-27745 GCA_032361225.1 Lepetodrilus schrolli | reverse complement strand
TTCAATCGTATCTTCTGTGTTGTGTTTTTCATTCATTAGTATTAATTACATTGTACATTAATACGTCCGCTTCAATATGTAAACTTAGGGCTGTCTTTGCGCGTATGTCGCGTAATATAAGTCTGCGCGAAATATGTCTTTTACAGTATATTTTTAATTTCTAATTTTCTAATTTCATTGTTCAAATTATGTTCAGACCCTGATATTACAAACTTTTTTGGGGGTACAATTTCATGCTCAAGCTCAAATTTTATATTGGGATTTGAGTTCAGCAGGTCAAAAAACTTGGGGCCTGAAATTTTGACAAAGAAAATTAGAGATTAAAATGTCCATATATATTCTAATTGGATATATTAGAGTATGTAAATCAGCCATTTTGGAATGAAGCATTTCTATTTAGAGTTACCTCCCTTCCACAGAGCGCCTCTGGCCAGATGACAGGCATTGCAGCGCTAGCAGCTGCTGCTGCCGCCACTCAGAAGATTCCCGGTACCGCAGGTGCCACGACAACACCCTTGTCAGGCATTAAAGTCGTCACGCCAACGATCGTGACCCCATCAGGTGTCAAAGTGGCACCACTTCAAGGCAAAATTCCAAGTGAGTCAGAAATGCAGCTTGTATTAAATTATTTCATTGATTGATTGACTTGTTGTTACTTGCAGTGGTTTTTTTCAAGATTATGTGTGGTAATTAAGTTATACAAGTTGGAACTATCATTATTGGAATCCAGATGATTAACTATTAAAAGGTAACGGTAATTGTGGTGAAGTTTTGTTGACTTCAATTCTTTGTAAGAGGAGGTGATTAACTTTTCCTTTTCAATAATCATAGCTAGTTCACATGCTTAACTGTCTCCATGCTGAAGGTAACTGGAGATGCCTTAAAGAGCAGTGCTTGTGTCTAATCCAGCAGGGAGAGGGTTAAAATGGTCAGACAAATATTTTTACTTAGCAGAGGGATGCCAACAAGCTCCCATGCTGTAGTAGATATGGATTTACCCATACAATTTTTTTTTATATGTACGACGAGTGAATTTGCCTTTTTACCCTTAATTCAGTCCAAAACATCATCAATATCTTTGTATGCTTTTAAGGTTCATGCAAACATTGCTCGTGAACGTTCGTATTCATTCTGCAGCAGGTACAACGTTGTCGCCCGGCACACAAACAATACGTGTCTCAGCACCTGGGTCGGCCATCATGAAAACGATCGGAGCCAGCACCAATATGGCTGGAAAGCAGATCATCACTGTCCACAAGGCTGGGTCCATGGCGGGTGGTCAACCTCAGATTGTCACTCTTGTGAAAACTACTCAGGGCATGACAGTAGCTACAGTAAGTAGTGGAAATTATTATTTTTTGAAAATTGAACAACACAGACATTACTATAATTTTTAATTACTCCACATGATAGAATGACTTATGAAATCATTGAGCTCCTCACATTTATTCAAATTTATTCAAATTTATTCCATTTCTTTCTGTCCTTGCAGACCAAAGGAGGGTTGCCGCATGGCGCCACCATAGTGAAGTTGGTGACGTCACAGGCCGGGTCTGGTCACAAACCAGCCACCATTCTCACCGGCAATCAGATGGGTCATACTCCCTCCAACATCCTGGGCATCAGCAGTGTGCAGCCCAGTGTGAGTAGCCACTTAAACAAAATAATTAAACTTTTCCCTGATTATTATGCTAAATACTCCCCCAACATGTATTAGAATTGAAAATCTGCTAAATTTAATTCAATGCAATTGATTGTTTTTTCCCCCCTCATGTCAATCTGTCGCTGCGTGCGGTATGGGTGAAATATTCTCGCTGTGAAGAGAAATAATAACTCACTCATGTAAACCTGAAATATGTGTTAATTATTTTCCAACTTAAAATAGTCTCGCACAAACTTTACTCATGTTTAATTCACGTTGTTGTGTATGGGTGAAATATTTCTACAGTGATTAAATCAGTTATAAATAAGAATATTGGTGTTTCAGTAATTAGACATCTGGTAGAGTTACTTGCCCTTTAATGCTCTTGATACTTGCTGGTAATTGCTAATTTGTGAAAATTATTCATAGATATATGCATATGCATGGCTGACCGCTCAGGTTAAAGTGAAGCATGTTTGAGCTCAGCTGATACGTGGATGGGTGACCGAGAACCTGAAGTTATCTAGGATTTGTTCCTGCCCTACACTGAACCACCTTGAACAGCATCTTTGGTTGTATACTCCCCAGGGAGTTGAGAAGGAATTGAGTGCAATCATATCCGTTGACCGGGGCAATAATGTAGTGTCATGAGCAAGCTTTCGAGCGTGGATTTGGCCCAATATAAGTGTTCACATTATTATTATTATCCTTAATATGCCTGCATCCATAATTATGGACGATATCTAGCAACCATATTAATCTGCACAAATTAATCCAATTCCGATTCGTTTCAGTCTGCCTCTAAGAATGTTACGACAATTATCAAAACGATACCATCGTCGATGCTGTCCATCGCCAAGGCCAGCGGTCTGACGTCACATGCCGGCACGAAGACCATCGTCATTGCCACGCCCAAAGGAGGCGGCAACCTGCTGACCTCACCCAAGATCATTACCTCCATGCCCAAGCTGGGAGGCCAAGGAAATACTCAGTTCATCGTTGTCGGACCACAAGGCACTCACACAACGTCAACAAGTCAGGCTATCTTTGGTGAGTCTGCCAAAATGATCTCAATATGTACATTCCACGGATGAAAAACACTTGGAAATATTTTTTATTTTGTTTCGTTTCGACAGATGAAAAAAGGTTTTTAAAAAAAATTGGGTGTTCGAAGAAGGTACAGAATTGGGAATTACTTATTTAATACAAATTGTTTGTTTTGGAAAGACAGTAAAAGGCATTATTTATGTTTTGTTTTATTTTAATTATGAAAATTTAATCATGGAGGAAAGTGAAAAAATTGAGAGTATTTCATTGATAAAAATGGAATTAATACATTTCAGTCATTTATATCAGTCAGATTTATATGGTTGCTAGATATCGTTTATTTACTTCTTTTTACCAGGGAACAAGCCTATCACAGTATCTGCACTTCCATCGACCTCCACTGGGACCTCGCCTGCCTCTAAGCCTATTGTCACCATCCTGTCTTCAGGTATGTGTTATCAGCCATGATTATTGTATTGGGATCTTGCATAGCATAAAGGTGTTATCTATGGGTGAAATATTCCCAATAATATTCCCACTGTGACATAAAGCACCAATTCAATAATAAAAATCCCACCATAATGAAATCGCCATTGTTTAATATATTGAGGTAATTTTACTTTCAGCTCAAGCCGGGACTGCTTCAATAGTTCCAGCTCGGATGACCAGCACGACGGCTGCCACGTCCATACTGACCAGTCCCATCATGAAGGCCACGTCCGGCGCGTCCACAATCTCCCTGATTGCCCAGCCCACCCCTGGGGATGCGCCCACCACCCTTGCCACGCGGCAGATCATTGCCACCCCCATCCAGTCCACCCCTGGTGGCAAGCAGCCCATGCAGATCACCATCACCCCGGTCGGACCCAAGGTGACCACGATGGCTGCTGCCGCCTCAACCCCCACTGTGACAGCCGTCCCCACCATTATCAAGCTGGCGGCGCCGGTAGAGGATCCCAGTCAGGCTGGTGGCGACTGCGGCACTCCTCAGGGATGTGGCACCCCTCCGCCGGGAGACTGTGGTACATCGAAAGGATGTGGCACTCCTCCGCCAGGAGATTGTGGCACCCCCAGAGGATGTGGCACCCCACCTCCAACAGTTGGAGATTGCGGGACGTCAAGAGGATGGGGTACGCCTCCTCCAGTCGGAGATTGTGGAACATCCAAAGGATGTGGAACCCCTCCACCAACAGGCAGCTGTGGTACTTCCAGAGGATGTGGCACCCCTCCACCCACTTGTGATTGTGGTACGTCGAAAGGATGCGGTACACCACCCCCATCAACAGGAGATTGCGGAACACCAAGAGGATGTGGTACACCACCCCCAGTAGGAAATTGTGGAACATCTAATGGATGTGGAACCCCTCCACCAACAGGCAGCTGTGGAACATCTCGAGGATGCGGCACTCCACCCCCAAATCAAGGTGATTGTGGAACTCCAAGAGGATGTGGAACCCCTCCACTCACTGGTAATTGTGGCACTCCTCCTCCGACTCAAGGAGATTGTGGAACTCCCAGAGGATGTGGCACTCCTCCCCCAACAGGCAGCTGTGGAACATCGAGAGGATGTGGCACTCCACCCCCAACGGGCGACTGTGGAACATCGAGAGGATGTGGCACTCCACCCCCAACGGGCGACTGTGGGACATCGAGAGGATGCGGCACTCCGCCCCCAACAGGCGACTGTGGAACATCAAGAGGATGCGGCACTCCACCACCAACGGGCGACTGTGGAACATCGAGAGGATGTGGCACTCCACCTCCAACCCAAGAGAATGCCGACGGTTCTGGAGAGAGTGGGCCCAGCAACGACGGGACAACATCAGCGGAAAGCAAACAGGGAAGTGCGGATAGTGTCTGTGAAAACAATTCGAACCAGGAAACGACGGACGGTGCAACTAGTCAGACACCGGACGAGCAAGCTAAAGCCAGCGAGAGCATGGATGTTAATAGTGCTACAAATAGTGCGGGGTTGGGCGGCGGGGATACGATGGAATCCATGGACACGACGCCAGCCGCGGAACACAGCCGTCAGGAGGTGAAGGTTGAACCCAGTGCTATGGATACGTCACGGCCGTTGCAAGTGACTGCTGCTGCCGTGTCCAGTGCCACAGATGTGTCTGGTGAGAACCTGCACGTCTTAACAGCTCTGTGATCCACAGAATGGTCGTAGCTAACACTGAGTTATGAGTCTTGTAGCACTATGATTGTTCTGTAAACCCTCTAAATCATATTTGGATGGTTCCTTAGATTTTATTGATTAACATTTTTACTTCAATGTTTATATATCAAATCGTCACGTATGGGTGAAAGGTTCCCGCTGTGACGTAAAACAATTATTCACTCAATTATATATCAAATCCCTTTTTATATTCTTATTAATTAATTTTATTGGAGGGAGAGATAGTTATGATGGTCTTAGATTGGCTTACATACCAAATTTACATTAAACTGTTGGGATTGTTTTTTAATATTTCTATTCTGGTGAAATAAATATGTTAAAATCCATACTTTTTCACACGTGTATGGTTAATTTGGAAAACATTTTTAACATTGGTACTTGGTAATTTTGGCTTTGTGTAATATTGGCTTCTGATTGGCTTTCTGCAGACCCTCTGGCAACTCTGGCCACTGCCGCTATGTCGTCTTCACCCGTAGTAGCCAGTGTCAAACATGAACTCGTTGCTCCTGCCAACGGAATCAAGATGGACACAGAGGTTAAGCTGGTAGGTCTTATGTTCTTTATGGCCCCGTTCTTTCAGCTGTGCGAAGTGTTCCGGACAGACAATTTTCGCAATAGAACATCTTGTACACTGTGCGGTCTTTTACCCACACACTGCACAGTCTGTACTCGCTGGTGATGTACAGACCTCACAGGAAAAGCACAGTGACATCACCACATTGTTCCTTTCACTGGAGTCGTTCCTTCACATGTCTGTCTCGATCACATCACACAGTTGAAATGAACGGGGCTCTATATGTCGTATTTATAGTGTTCATTAAATTCGTGCATTTTCATATCTAGTTGCGTATAGGTGAAATATTCCTACTGTGATGTAAAACACTAATTCAATCAAAATCGAACCATATTTAAAATAATAATTTTTGAAAATACTAATGAGATACATTAAATTTAACTATTTTTTAAATCTTTAAATATTTATTTTTGAATATTTTCTTTTAAATGAAGATATTTATTCAGCATTTTAAATTGGTCTGATTCTATTTTGATTGTTTTTTGATGGACTTTTTGTCATTTAATGTATTTCTTGATTCAGGAGAAGACAACTCCAATCAAGCGAGACGCTAACCAGTGGTTCGATGTTGGTATTATCAAGGGAACTACGTGCATTGTCTCCCATTATCATCTACCTGCTGAAGGCAGTCAAGGAAATGGAGACGTGAGTAAAGTAAATATTATTATTATTATTTTAGCATATATCTTTCTTTCCCAGATTACTGTGTGAAACATTGTCACGTATCGGTCAAAGATTCTCATTGTGACGCACGACAATAAATCACTACTGTGCAAAACAAATTTAATAACAAATGTTTTTCAAAACATTAAATATATTAGTAATGTTTGTTATGAAGTATTTGTCATAATTTCTTAACCCACTTAATGCTAGCAGTAACTGGAATTATTCATTCAGCGGGGGGAAATAATATATGAATACAAAGAAAAATATTTTGTCCTATATGAGGATATGCTTATGACAAAGAGGACAAACATTAGAAAAATATCCTTGAGGTCCACAAAGTTATCATATATTTACAATTGATTGTGAACTTATTGTAAGATGAGAGCGGTGGTCACCATCTTCATCTTACAATAGGTTTACAATCGATTGTAGCTCTGGATTGCACGCCCGAGTACCGAGAGTTAAAGCTCTCATTACAGGTGTTACCATGCTAATAGTGCTACAACTGTAGCAAGATCTTTGGAAGTGGAGTCTTTGGTATAATAAAATATTAATCGTGGCATATGAGTGAAAGATTCCCGCTGCGATGTAAAACAATAACTCACTCTAAGAGTCTTTGTATTCGGTCATGTTCCAGGACATTGATGTGGTGAACGTGCCTGACCACAGTGTGTTAAAACGACAGGAGCTACAGCCTGGAACTGCATACAAGTTCCGCGTCTCTGGCATCAACGCCTGTGGAAGAGGGACTTTCAGTGAGGTCTCCGCCTTCAAGACCTGTCTACCAGGATTCCCTGGGGCGCCGTCGGCCATCAAGATTAGCAAGGTAAGCAGATTTTGTGTTGCAGTGTTAACTGCAGAAGAACCAAATGCTTAATTATTTGCATAGTTTGAAATCTGACCACACTGGTTGAGATAATGTATCAGCTTTGAAGAATTCCCTTCACTGCTACTAATTTGTACCTTTCTGATGCGATATTGATAGGATGCGCTGTCTGTAGAGTGGCAATGCAGTTATCATCTTTGGTCTTGTCAGTACCAGCCGGTGCTCACAGGTTTACTGAAACATTCAGCGCTACAGATGTTGCAGGTTTCCTCCTGTCCTAAAACTGACAAGCCGTGATATAAGTGAAAGAATCTTGAAAGCAGCTCTAAACCCCAATTCAAAATATGTTCCTATGTTGAGTATCATATATCCTTGTTCCTCAGAGCACAGAGGGAGCACACTTATCATGGGAGCCTCCGCAGAACACCGCTGGAAAAATCACGGAATATTCCGTCTACTTGGCCGTCCGTAACGCTGCAGCAGCTGAACAGAAACCTGGGGCGCCAGCACAGCTGGCATTTGTGCGGGTGTACTGCGGTCCCAACCCCTCATGTGTGGTCACCACAGCAAGTCTGGCCTCAGCTCACATAGACTTCACCACCAAACCGGCCATCATCTTCCGCATAGCTGCCAGGAACGAGAAGGGATACGGTCCAGCCACACAAGTCAGGTGGCTGCAAGGTTGGTTTTATGTTTGTGCTTTGTTTTGTCTTATTTATTTATATTACCGGTATTATTTTATTTTTATTTTTTGTATTATTTGTTTATTATTTGTAATGTCTTTTCTTTAATTTTTAATTTAATTTAATTTTATTTTATTTATTTATTATTTTTAAAATATTTTATATAGTGTTTTGTTCTCGTTTTCTTTTGTCATTACTTTTGTCTGGATATCAAGAAATTGATCGCAACTAATTTTATTTGTAATTAATAAAAATAAAGCATTTGTTAAAACATTGATCGTAGTTAAGAATAATCATATGTGGCCACCTATCATTAAAAATGAATAAATCGTTTTAAATGGAGTAAATTTGGGATGTTGCAGATGCCTCACAGACGACAATGGTAGGCGGTAAACTTGCAGTGAAAAGAGTGAGCTCGGACGGGTAAGTGTCCTGAAAACTAGCAAAATATTTCTTTTGATAGACAATGATAGTCGGCTTCTATCAACAGAGTTTGAAACTTAACACACACACAAATTTTAATGCCCCATATTGGTGAAAGATTCCTGCTCCAAGCATTGAATCTAAAAATTGTGTCGGTGTGGGTTTGGCAATAATTGAGATGAGTACCCCAGATAAAATATTTTCTGATTTGTGAATTAGTAACCTTTTTTTTTTAAATTGGGTTTAGAGCCACTTTTGGGGGCAGTTGGTAGCGCAGTGGTAGAACAGTTGGACTTCAGAGCCAAGGTTCCAGGTTCAAATCCCGGGGAAGATTTGAACCTGTAAAGTAACCTGGATATAACATAGATTGAATTTCCTCTTGAAGCTCATTTCATCTTTTTCTGTTCTTCAGCAAACCAACCATCACTATAACTGGTGCAGCCATTAAGAAAATCAAAACGGAAGAAGAAAACCAGAGCTAAAGAATCATGGTCCATCTACTGATAGTGCGACAGCTGTTGGTGCACATCTTCATTTGGGCGCCGAACACAACAGCGGCTGCCAAACTTTTATCCTTAGTACAAATGAACTAAACAATTGCATGTCATTTGAATTCATGTTTCTTTGGTGGGTGAGAAAGAACAAAAATCTAAAATGTTTTAGAGATAAAAAGACAATTGGCGTCGTGTTGGAAGCAGGGAGCGTGTTTTCGAAGATCGACATTCCTTGTGGGTTTTTTTTAACATGTGAAACAACAGACATCTCCCTGCCGTGAGCGATCGGCTCCTGAAACAAAAAATGTGCATCCTCGGTTTCATTTCCATTGTAAATGCTTTCATGCCCGGCATCTCCTTGTTACATTGTTCATCTGTTAATTATGCTGTTACCACGAGACATGTAATGGGTATTGTAAATAGCAAAACGACATCTCCATCATTAAAGCAACATGTCACCTACTGCATGTTACTGACGTCGCCAAATATGCCCCTCCCCATCTCGATGACATCCACTTATTCACATCGTTTAATATTTACAATATTCACTAGTTGACACGGTTTACTGGTACGATAGTTCGAAAATCTTGAAAATGTCTATGTAGAGGGTTACCGTGGTTACCAACCGACAATGCAGATCATATTCATGTATATTGGCACTTTGCGTATTTATCTTGTCTGGTTTATTCATATTTATCAAACTGTTCTCATTTTGATTGCAAATTAATTTTCGGCAACACTTCTCTCAACATATGAAAATGGAGCGCAGATCTGTGAAAGCCAATGACAGTCTATTAATGGGAGGACATTGTGTTGCAGTCTGCCTTAGGAAAAGAGGACATTGCGTAATGGCCTGGCTCGGGGAATAGAAGATATTGTTTAATGGTCTGTTTTTTGAAGGGCAGCATCAGTACTTTAGGAAGAGGACAATGTGTTGGTCTGCTTTAGGAAAATGGAAACTGTTTAGGTCCTATAATTACAATTAGGAATATATATTTAAGAAATATTGAATTTAGATACCAGAAATGATATTCATATTTTAAATAGTTAGGGATCAATATATTGCAGTAAACATGAAACCCATCCTTATCAGAAACAACCTTTTGGAGGGATTAGTTATGTAATCGTATCGCTATGAGTGTATTTTAAAAATGTATAAAATTTAGGTCGATATCTTGCTTTTTGCATTTTTTGTTATCAACAGCTTGTGATGCCAGTTTATGAATAAATTCGGCCGTGTGGTTTTCATTCAGTGTTCAAATTTCAGCCAACCAGCTTGGCTTGAAACTTACTTCCATTTCATTAGTATATTCCCTATTGACAATTGAAATAGCCTTCCAGGAGTGTACATTTTGAGCAGCATCAGCATCCCTGGAGTATTGCAATATATTGAAAAGCCAAATACAATGGCAATGGCCCATTTTTACTTCTTAAGATTCCAATATGGTGCAATATTCTTGCAACGATGTAAAGTCTTGAATCAATTAAACTGAAAAGGTATGTTTATCCTCTTTTGCAAGTATAATGCACCAAATTGAGTGAATGTTGAATGTCAAATGTCTAAACAAATCAATATATTTTAATATTATATTGAATACTGTACATGGCAAGCATTGGTAAGCAATCGTAAGATGCAGCCTGCATGGATAGGTAAAGTTGTACAAAGTAACATGTACAGTGGTTGCAATGAAATATGGTGCTTGAAATCTGTTGGATTGTGTTATTGGAATGCTGCTGAGAATGTAATACTGAATGTTCACAGGCTATTTTCACAATTTTATCTGAACGTTATTCAGAATGTATCTGAACATACAGGTTAAGATTACTAACAGTAGGTCAATGCCATGTCTTCAGTTCACAAAAAGGTTGTATTGTAATCCCGGTCTAAATCGGGGCGTACACCATGCTTTTAGCATAGCAGGAAATGATGTAAGCCTCATTTTAGGCCCAGATTACAGTACGACCCTTGCGTGAAATGGAGACGTGAGGAACAGGTTAACTACGAGACAGGTTAACTGTGAGTATGAACATTAACACAAATTTTGGTTAATTTAAGTGTTTGAAATTTCATTAAATTTTTATCAATAAAACTACAAGCTCTCACTATTTTGTTGCTGTTGGTGTATATATAGATTTTATAGGAGGGTTGCATATGTGTAGATTATCGTAGTTTAAGCTGTACAGGATATTTTATGGGAGTATTGTCAACAAACGACCGAGCTCGTTGAAAACAAACTTTCCATTAAAAGTTAAAACGTATGTTTAAAAATATTCAAATACAATGTAGTGTTCTATTCTGTAGTTCAAATCAATTCTTTTTTATGCTATTCTAGTGCTTCGAGAGGTTAGTATTAATATATTCTCAACAAAATACGTTTTTTTAATGGAATTTCCAGTTATTTATAATCATAAAATTTTATACACAATCAGTGATCCTTGACTTGTTTTGTTGAGCATATAGTGAATTTTAGGACTGCAAAGCTTAATTTATGTTGTAGTTGTAATTATCTGATAATCAAGATATATTTTTTTAAAGAGACGTGAAATTTGGTGTTATGCAGGTGATTAAATTACTTGTCATTTGAAGTTAGGTATTCTTGAACATGTAGATAATTGCGCTTTCTTTTTCTGTTCCATTTCACTGGTCAAGTTCAATGTTCTATTTTCTTGCTGGTTCACATCTAACATTATTGGGGAACTACTCGTCAGCAAACTTGGGAATAAAGCAAGTAATTTTGTACAATCTTTGATTTGTTCTATTTTCATTGACCTTTGAAGGATGGAGATGTTGCTATATTTGTTTTTCTCCCAAAAAGATAGTTTTCATGCTGGCTTCTACTGAAGCAGTGTAACATTTTGAAATCAACCTTGTTGATCACATCACTGCTGAATAGGGCATCTTTGTCATGATGAAGGTTAATTTAGTGGATATGTTTAGGTTTCTGTGAAAGGAATAGTTTTAAGTAACATTGCCAAGCGATTATCATGCTCAGTGTTCTCTTATTAAAATATTCCTAATGCAAAAAGATACATGGTTATGTAATAATAGCAGATAAGATACCCTCCATTAGATATTTACCCAGTGAACTGTATATAGAAAATATACCACAACACGGATTTCATGGCAGATATTATTATTTGATATTCACTTAGAATTAGTAGTTTTCACTTCTTAAACCTGTCTTGTCAAATAGTATTCAATAACCAATTGTAAATTTCCTCTGGATATAACGAGCTTCGTTAGCTGTACATTGGCATGTGTTTTTTCCGCTTTGCGACATGTTCATAAGTAGGTAAACACCACATTAACATGCAACACCATTTGTTATAACTATTGCAATGTTTATTGTTTTATATTGATATCATTTTAGACATGTCCATCTCATTTAAGTGTACCTAAATAAAAATCTACTTTTATTCAGGTTTTTGTTCTCTTGTTGTGCCGACCCACAAAATCACATTGTGAAATGTTTTCTGCAAACAAAGGAATATTTGCACATGATGGACAGATCCGACCAGTGGAATTTGCCTAAATAGCAACTTAAATACTTGAAAAGTGTTTTGTTTTGAGACAGTATATCTCAACGCAGTGTTGAAATCCAGTTGAAATATTAATTATGATGTCGCCAGTTTGGGGGTATTTTCTATTGAGCTATATTGATTTTGTGGCCTACCTGGACGAGGATGTCATGGCAATTAGGCCCTGAGATTATGAAACATTTGAGTAGGATTTCATACTCTTCATACTAAAAAGGTTATGTACTCTTGGGGTCAGGTTTTCACGTATGGGTGAAAGATTCCCACTGCGAGATAAAACAATAATTCACGCTGGGCCAGGCCTGCTTTCATAAGAGTCATACCTGTAGGCTTGGGGCTACAATACATTTCTCTACACTACACTATGCTACGTTTCTACAACGTAGCTGGCTGACCGATTTCGTAGGAAAATAGGAAATTGGTTTGTGCATGCGTGCAGTCCATTCCCTTCATGGTTTGGGTTTTCCATCTATTTCCTACAAAACACTACAGGCTCAAAACCCAAAGTAAAAAGTAGTGTTATATAGTACTACCATGTGTTGCCTGAACAGCTACTGTAGTGATATGTAGCATTTCGTAGTGAAATGTATTGCAGTCTGAACGCAGCCCTGGCATAAATAGGTGTACATTACTTCCGGCAATAGTAAAAGCATGGTGTGCACACCCTTAGGCCCGGAACACAGTACAACCCTTTTAATTATTTTTGACAATTTTGAACTCCCAATATTATGTAGCCTCTTTCACCCAGCTGGAACATCTGCTCAGTCACACCATAGGAGAGATGGCGGAACCTTGCAATTCAATTTGTCTTGCATAAAAATGTTTGGAGAGTCCACAACAAATCCATTCATTTTATTCAAACTCCACAAGAAATGGTGTTTCATATCATTGATTGATTGAAATGGTGTTTTTCGTCGCAGCAGGAATACAAACAAATACATCAAAATGAAAGTGTTGATTGACCACATAAGATTTCAAATAATTTGTGTTTTATTCTTGCACCTGTTTTCGAACTGTACATTACAAACTGGAGCAGATAAACGTACCGGTATCTGCCGTATAAACGCGTGCATGGTAAAAATTATACAACTACAAATGTACATCTTGTGCAAAGTTAAAATAGTGTAAATTAATACATGAACATGGACACAAGCACTTGTATTTCCTACAGGGCCATAACTCTTGTAACTAGCCTTGTATAATATCAATCAAAACCACTCAATACAGTTATAGTCTAGTAATGGAAACGGGAGTTTCATTAAAGAGTGTCCATGTTTTATTTTATTAACTGCATATCTTCCAAAGGGTAATAAATTTCAGAAAATATGGTAATTAGCACAATAATAACCAACCACAATCCAATTTGGGTCTTTTCTGCGAGTTGCCAACAAGGTTTATTTTGATTGGTTAATAGCATTAACATTAGGTCATCGCCACAAATAAGAAAACAGGAATTTGTTAGATTTATACATACATGTACTATATATAAAGTACTTGTGGAATATTAAAAAATATCACCGTGTGCATTTTGAACATAATTTTGTCAGTAAAATTAATCCATTCACACATGAAATAGTTGGATTATTGATAGGAACAACATGAAAGAACAACAGTGAATTTTCATTGTTTTTAAACCAAGGAGTTAAAATATGAATTGCCTGCATTCAACCAGCCCTACAAGTTTGTTGTACCTGACCTTGAACTTGCGAGGAAACTATGAAAGTAAAATGGAATATCAAATTCCACAAGATTCCCAAGCAATAGCAGATACAGTAGGTACAGTCTTGACATTAACCAGTGTCTACAGATGTCATGATCAGTCATTATTTGAAGGAATTAACCCTCTCCATGCTGGAGGCAACCGCATATGCTCTAAAAAAGCAGTGTGTGTGTTCCTAATCGAGCAAGGAAAGGGTTAAATATATGCACAACAAAGTGATGAATAATGTAAGATCTTGAAAAGTAGAAATAGAGTTTGATCTAACTATCATTCATGTCTTAACAGCTTTTGATAAAATGCATATATCATGTATGGCAAGAGGCAATTGTGATTTTGGTGGAAAACGAGCTTGGGTTGGAGTCCCCAAGCGAAATCCAGTGCAAATAAATCGAATCTTGAACAATTAATCAGCAGATTTCCGCGAATCCGCGGAAAATTGCCACGCCTGATGTATAAAGTCAAAAGATCAATCTTCATCAGATGAATTCTCAATTCTGTTCCCTCATCTGATCATAGCTCGAGCTAAGACACTGTTCTTTTGGGCAATTTTCTCCATGTGTTAAAGAAGCTGTTTGGAGATTCCACGTCGAGATCAGGATTTGGTTCATCTGGGGCGGACTTCCTGGACCTCAGGAAATACCGCGGTGCTTCCAAACATGGACCCTGAAACAAATTGAATTAATCATGATGACGTGTGCAATCATTTCAAGAAATTAACCTTTGTCATGCTGGGGACAACCATAGATGCTGTGGCATTATTATCTCCAACTTAATTTTAAAGAATACTTGCAACATGGTGGCAGTGTACACCTACACAAAATGTTTGCTTCCTCGTACACGATAGTATATTATCGATGTGTTTTAAGGTCCAGCAAAATGGTCATTTCCTCTGCTGACCATCATTACCTTGGTCTGTCTGCTACTGCTGGATGGGCTGGACATGCCTGAAAAAAAACAATTGAAATTGAACCGGTCAGTGTTTATGGAGGACTTGGTGTGTAGTTTTAGTCGAGCGAGAGAGTAATTCTAGATTTATTTCCTATTTTTTACATCACATGCACTCACCTTTGAACAATCCATATATTTATTATGAAATTAAAATGCTATCGTATCAAATCGATATTGAGTGGTCTGCACATTTTCGATGAAAATTTCTTTTCAGAATTATTCAATGATGTCTCTTTAAGTAATTCATTTTATTAACATCGACTACTGAATGAATTCAAAGATGGCCATCTATCTGATCTATAACGGTACTATATTTTGTGCAATATTGATTTTAAAAAAAAAATCTTTACTAATTATATCAATATACGAACAATGTTTTGAACATTGTCATGATCAACAATTAGGAATTGCTATTAAGTCAGTTGAAACGGTGTCAAAAAATCAGACAAGTTAAATACAAGTGATAACAAATACAAGTGACAACAAATACAAGTGATACAAGTGACAACAAATACAAGTGACAACAAATACCAAACCATGCAACATTGAAAACATACCTGGATAGCAACCTGTCTTTACCCACGATGCAACTCGTGTCGACAGCTGTTTGATGGGTGTGGACTGTCGCAGATATCTCAGCTCGCTGTTCAACTCTGATATCACTACGCTGTTCGTGGATTCAGATTGGCTGCTGTTGTGATCGTTGAGGATGAACGTGTGATCAGAGTCCTCGCCTTCTCCAAGTATCGAAACGCTGTCGTAGCTCGACACATCAGAGTCAGTCTCCAGTGTAGTGGCTGTAAGTGTCCATATATTTTATATATTTATTTTTGCTTTTTAAATACCAGACAGTGAAGTTTAGGTTTTGATTTGAATTAGGGTTAGAGCATTTGAATAGGGGTTTTGACCTTTTTTTCTTCTTTTTTTTTTGGGGGGGGGTGATCTTTCACTTACATCACAGCTTGTGAGTTTAGGGCAGTAGGAAACCCACAACCTCCAGAGCGCTGAATGTTGCAGTAAACCTGCAAGTACTGGCTGGTACTGACAGACCAAAGATGATAACTGCATTACCACGACACAGACAGCGCATCCTATAATGATTATTTAATTCACATCATGGTATATTAGTTTAGGGCAGGATACATGCAACACCTGTTGCAGTAAACCTGTGAGCTGGTACTGACAAACCAAGCATGATAACTGCACGTTGCAGACAGATCGCATCAGAAATGTAACATACATGAGCAATGATGCACGATCACTGGGGTGGGTTTTTAACTCGGTACCTTTGGTTCCAAAGTCTGATGTTATACCGCAGCACTACAAGCTAGCCTTAACCATCACCCTGCTACTCTATTGTACATGTAGAGTTGTACACCGGGCCTCAAAGGCCCCAGATAGCGGGGGGAGTGAATTGTGAGAGAAGAAATCGAACTTTAAAGATGCTCATGTGAAGTCAGTTGATTAAACAACGACAATAGATGCAGTAAAGTGTCCATTAACTTGAACAGATAAAAATAATTAAAATGAACCAATACGAAAGTACACCAATATAAATATTCATAAGAGCTTACAATCAGCCTCACATTCTCCGCCTCCTTTTTCTTCTTTACCACGAGTTATCATTCCACCTAGAAATGTATACATCATCAGCACATTTTTTATCAAACTAAGCACGCCCTGCAAGGACTAATCTTGTATCCGCTAGATTTAAAAAGAGTGTTTATGATCCATTCTTGCCCAAAATTGAGATTGAAAAATTCAGGCAAGTGGACACGGTGACCGTTAGAAAGTAATTTAATTTTAAAATACCTCTGTTCATCAAGCCAGGTATGGAGATCTGGTAGAATGAGAAGTACTGCTAACTAGCTTGGGTTGTATACTCCCCAGGGAGTTAAGAAGGGAAGTGAGTGCACACTGACCAGTTGATTCTCGATGTGGATTTGGCACATTACATTGATCGATTTGTTGGTTAATGTCACTGCAGGAATATTTCACCCAAATACGACGAGCCACTTTTAGGCACAATTGTGATTTCAGCTGAAAACAAGCCTGAGCTGCTGGCTCCAAAACATGTCCATGGCAAATAAATCGACCCCTGGTTAAATAAATCAGGGGATTTCCAGATTCGCGGAAAATTGTCATGTCTGCACTTTACACACACGTACCTGATTTGGTCGCGGTGCCCATCAGACAGTGTCTCAGCTCAGAGTTCTGTTTTTGTATCTCCACCAGAAGCTGGTTGTTGATTGTGTTCAGATCTTTGTAGTTGTAAACACAGAAAATCATTGCGACGAGAGCAAGTGCCACAGAGATCTTCCGACACAAGCGATGGCTACCGTAGATCAGTTCCTATGGGGAAATATAAACAACATATTTAAAGAAATGTTTCGAGAGCCTTTTTAAATAATGATGCAGGAGGAATGTTATTCCAATAATTGTTTTAAGTCAATAATAAAATAACTACATTTTTCTTAAATTGGGGTTTAGAGCCACTTTCAAGATTCTTTCACATATCACAGCTGTTAGATTCGAATTTTATCCCAGTGTAGTTAACCATGACATTATATAATGTTATGGTTGAGTGAAGCAGGAATCTTTCACCCATACATGATGAAAGATGGTTAAAGAGAAATTTGTTTCTCCCCATTTGTATTCCTGTGATATATTTGTAAGCACTATAAGTGCACCATAGGTGTGGATTTGGTGCTCTATAAATGTTCTTATAATTATTATTATTATTATTATTAAAGAACCAACACTGGGATGAACAAATTGGTGGGAAAAAAAATGGAGGAAGAAATACTACCAGAGAAAAGACTACTTTTGTTTAAACTGCAATACTATGGGTTATACAAAAAAATAATCGAATCATATCTGTATGTGGAAATATAACCTGTATAAAATATAAGATGAAAATAAAGCATAGAATTCATCACTTATGGAAATGGAAAATATTAATAATCGTAGATCAAAGTTTTTGAAAATATATAATTCATAATTCTACCTCTTCATTATCAAATGTGTAGAAAGGGATGTAATACAGAAATCCTGGTCTCATAGAAACAATCATCTGTTCAACAACCATGTTGACAGTCATGATCGAAAACAACCAAAATCGTGCACTGCTCGTCCTGGCTGTCGACGTGAGCAGGTATGACACCAGAATGGACAGCGTGTAATACACAATAGAGTACATCCCCGAGAATTCTCCCAGAACTAAGTGCTGGAGTTTTGTCACTCGGTCAAACACATCCGTGATGAGCAGACGTTGCTCTTGAGTGACGCGTTTGAAGTCTTCCGACGAAGTGGAAATGATTCTGCTCAAATTAGAAGCACGGTCCAAGATCGTCTTTTGATTATTGATAGTCTCTACCTGCTGGTCAAGAAGTTGAGATTGGAGGATGTACGAGTCTTCTAGCTTCAATGCAAGCTGCGACGAGCTATCGGACAGACGGTCAATGGTTTTCTCGGTTTCTTCGTGCCAGACTTGAGATTGGAGAAAGTAGCATATGTTCTGTGTGTGGGTGAAAAATGTTGTGTACGAACCACGATCGACATCCGACAATTTTTCGGTACATTCTCCCAAAGACTGTTCTGGGCCGCAGTTATACGCTGACCTGCCTTGGGATTCCAGGAAGCAACTTAAATAGGCCAAGGCTAAACGGCCTTGTACGACATCTGTGAGTTTCTTGCAGCCACTTTGGATTTCAATCACGGCATTTTTCCAACACGTGCTGTACCGTGGCATTTCAGATTTCTGAGTAATCATTTCGTACTCGCGACGACCGTCTTCATACCTCGTTTGGTCGATGTTAGTCTGAACACTGTGGCAGTTATTCGCCCATGAAATCAGCAATGCCACAGCGTAAACGCTCATCATTAAGGCACCTTTAGAGCTTATCATCTTCAAGTTCAATCAGACTTTGTACACATGAGTGCCTGGGTGGACTGCATCACTGAGCTATAAGTCTGGAAAATAAATTCAAATATGGCAAACAAAATAAAAACATGCAGCTATTGTTGTAATAAAGTATGAAGAGTTAACAAACAAAAGATGTTTCATAATTTGCGTAAGATATAAATCCACTTCAGTTCCGATTGTGAAACACAATCGTAACTTCTATGTGAAAAACATAAGAAACATATTATATAAATCATATAATTTAATATTAAATTATAATAACAATAATGTATCATTTATATCTAAGTTATAATTGTAGCCCAATACATTAGAAATTGTTTGGACATTTTCTAAATTTTTTGTTTAGACACCATTGGCCGCTGTGCAATTGTAACTTGTTCCTGAGTTTGATAACAACATCAACTGTTAGATTATTACTGTAGAATCTAATGGCACCATTTCCATGTGTTATTTACTAGAGTAGAGCCTTGCTATTCCGTACAAGCTGCTAATTCCTAATTCCGTACACATCTGGATAAAGGAGTATTCTGCTTTTCCCTATTATTTTTTGCTTGACATTTACTTCACTTTCACTGGTAAAAAGAACAATACAGGTGATAATCATACAGGATGACCCAAGACGGTCATATATGAATAGTTACACGATGATTCGAGGCTATTTCTAACGTCATCAAGATCGGGTTTCTCAAAATAACATTCTGCATAGGCAAACTATATATTTCATTTGTCGCTAAGTGTACGGAATACACAATGTCTGTGGGGAATTATCCAACTCAAGTCTTCCTGCTATTTTCTTATTATATCTATTAAATAAGAATAATTTCATGTTTTATTCACTATTTTACGGTAAATGAATAATCCGATAATGCATTGCGCGACCTGTCAATGCTGTCAGACATTACACTCGACATCAAGCGAGCAGATCGGCCAAAGGTGTACGGAAATGCAAGGCTCGACTTTACCAGGATAACTTATCGAAAATCCCTAAAATAAATGTTTACCCCTTCCAAAATGTTGGTGCCAGCTGCTCCTGAACTTCAGGTTGACAAACAAATTAAAAATATTCAAACTAAATGAATTGTGTTTTTATTTCAGCATACAGTAAACAATGTTTATGTCATCACTGTAATTATCAGCAATGAACATTTCTTCTCTAAACTTCTTCGATTACATTACTTCGTTTGTAAAATAGCGCTTCCAACAAAAGTTAGCGATTTATGATCAATAGTATTCGAGTATTAACGTTACTGCTGATTTTGCGGAAGTAAATAAACCATTATCAGCCAATCGTTAGGCTTTATATGATTCTTCCCGAGAATGCGGAAGTTTATATTCAGCATGTGATTCGGGCACCTGTAAAGTTGTTTACACCCACACATTCTTTGAAAGGGGGCACAATAATCTCCGATACATATCGATCCGAGTTAGACAATGACTTCAGAAGGACAACTACAATATGCACCATTTAGCAGTTCATTGGATGCAGGTTTCTGGCAAAAACTGTCAGAAAATAAGTTGAATGTTTATGGTCTAGACGACAAACCGAAAGATATCCACGGATTTTACTGCAATGGTAATGATAATGTTTAACTCCAATCTACCAGCTGTCTACCACAACATTATTTTTGAAACTAGATATATTTTAATTAATTATCCTCATTGTCTTCTGTAGGAGATCCTGTTGGAATGGCACCGAGACTTTCTGTTGATTATACAGCATTTGACAGGTAATCCTAAAATGAATTTGGCTATTTTGATAGAACTTGGACTGTTTTATTTAATGATTTCCGTAGGCAGTTCCATGACATTTGGCTTTTACCAGTGGAGGTAACTTTAGTAAGAAGGAACAGATATTTGATCCTAATATTTCTAGGAAATATTTCTAATTAATTTGTTGGCATTTGACGACTTCTAGACAGTGTTAGACACTTATGTTTTCTAACCACTGGCCACCCGGGCCAGTAACTTTTCAAATATACTGACCCTGTTGAAAATCTGCTGGTCCTGAAGCCCAAAACAAGAATATGAAGGAAAGTGGTTTTTTGATTGAAGTTTGGTGTTTTTACAGTCGCCTTCCAGCATTGCTGATTTCGGCAGACTGGTCCCACCTTGGGACGCATGTGTGGTAGGGGGGAATGGAAACTTTGGATGTCTTAGCATCATATTTTTCTATTTACCACTTGGTATGGGTGTTGCCTCTTTTGGGGGGAAAGTGGTAAAAATAGGTTTAATTATACTATGTTTATGCAAAGATTATACATTCGCAAATATATACTATATAGATCTAATAATGAAGGAAATTAATTGTGGTCTGATGCCATAGTTACGATCAATGTGCACTTCGCACAAACACCGACTACAGACAGTAGCCCGTCAACAATCCAAATTGTTCACCGGGCCTTCTAGATGTTGCAATGACAGAATTTCATCATATCCTAATGGTCCTAACAGCATCTATGTCCAGTGGTTTAGGCGACGATTTCACAGAATCCATCAGTATCATCAGCTGATCATTGACAATATATTGTCTACGTATCTTGAGGACATATTGTTTTTATCATGGTCACTTAAAATATAGCAGTTCATAAAACTGCTGGCCTGATGTGAAAACAACTGGCGTCGGGCCTCCAGGCCAGTGTTAATTTCGAACACTGCTTCTAGTTGTTTGTCAATGTCATTTTCAGTAATTGGAAAATGCCTCCCAGATGTCTAAAGAGCCGGGGAACAATCCACAACACCAACACTCTGGAGGACTTTAAACAACGCGAGAAGAAAGAACTTTTGGAGAATACAGGAAAACAGGTCCATCTATAATCATTAGATGTAATACTGTAAATTATAAAATTATAATAAGCATGACATTTTATCAAATTGTTTACCACAATACCAGTGTTAGTTTCATTCATCAATATTTTTCTGTGATTATGACTGAAGGTCTTTCATTCCTGTATGTGGTTGATGAGGTTGGTAGCATTTTATGTTAACAGTTCGACAATCAGCAAATCACTCAAATTTAATGTCAGATTAAACTTTATGTATTGAACAAAAATGGGCATTTTAAGAATGTTACAATGGTTACAGTTAAAAATATATTTTATTTCTTTTCAATTCAGATTTGGCAGGACATCATCAGTGAAAAAGCACTTTCTGATCCTTCCTTGTTGTCCCGATTTGTCCTCATCACATATGCTGTAAGACTTGGTACTTTACAGTATTCATTTACCATGTTTACAGTTTACCGTGTTTACAGGAAAGTAAAGCGTTATTGTACAATGACTCCCATCACGTGTAGCCCTCAGAAACTATCCCACTTTTCTTCATGATAATAATAATTATTATAATCATTACTATTATTATTATTATCACATTAAACATTATTTTTTACTTACTCGTGGGACATTTTACTAAACTATCTTATCCACAGGAGAGCATTTCTATTATAGCGCATTTGTCTTATAAATAATGGTTTTACATTGAGCAATTGTGACAGAGCCAATGAGTGCCAGGATTATGCTGACACACCTCCCACAACTAAGATAGCAAAAATCCCCACAGGTACTGTAACGCAACGTAGAATGGTACGAGTTACTCATGATGTGTCTGGCCCACATATCATTATTGATTGTTTTATATTACCAGGACCTTAAGAAATACCACTACTACTACTGGTTTGCGTTTCCCTGCCTCACAGTTCCAGAGAATGTCACTCACACTTCACAGCCTAGGTTGTTGAGTGAAAGATTTTCCAAGGATCAGGTAAGTATTTTTAAGCAGCCATAGTAGTTCAGACCACTTATTGCGGTTTTTAACCCAAAGTTGTAAGTCCTGACATATTGTTCTAGCGGATATACGTAAAGTGAATTTTGTACAAGCTTACTTTTCCTATAGGTCTGGTATTGTCATCAATTGTTTATTTTCTTAACTTTTTTTGTGCATGTTTCTTTGCTTTTAAAAATACCAGCGATATCATCATCAAATGTTTTGTCATCACAAATTGGTGAAAGATTCCTGCAGCAGTGTTAAATTATATATTTATTCATTCATTCATTCATTCATATATGTCTTTATATCATTGTTTGTCGCCTCTGGGTGAAATATTCACGATGCGATGTAAAACAATAATTCATTCATTCATTATATCATTGTTCATGATATTTGACCTTTCAGTGTTTGCCTGCCAAATCAAAATAGATTGAATAATTATTACATGCATACTGATGATGTCTAGTATATTTGGAAATCTATGATTTCAGATAGCTAAGTTCCTCAAGTCTTATGATGCATTCCAAGCTGACAGAAATTGTCACCAAGGATTTTTCGCCATCAATGAAAATGACAGTGACATCTCTGTCATAGAGCTCAAAGACGTGAACATTGAACATAAGGTACAATGTATAAATTTTGACTATTGGTAACTGAAAATTAATTATATATTTTAGTTTATCATGGTTAAGTATAAACATATCTGAGTTGTTTTCTTGTATACTATTGGTTAGGATGTGTATACTTAAAAATATTTAATTAGAAGAATTTTTGCTTAGGACATGTAGAATTTAAGATAATAATAATAATAATGATAATTAAAAATTATACTAATAATAATGTTATGGACACTTTAATGAAAGAGTCTCGGGGGCAGGTGGTTGCACAATGGTAGAACATTTGAACTTGGTAGTCAAAGGCCCCAGTTTAAAATCCTCTCCCAGGAGCCCGGCATCAATGTTTGAAGAAGTTCCATTTTTGATGCGATATTAATAGGATGCGCTGTCTGTACAGTGGCAATGCAGTTATCATCCTTGGTCTGTCAGTACCAGCCAGTGCTTGCAGGTTTACTACAACATTCAGCGCTACGGATGTTGCGGGTTTCCTCCTGCCTTAAACTGACAAGCTGTGATATATATATATGAAAGAATCTTGAATGTGGCTCTAAATTTTTTTAATAATTACCGGTAATAATCTTGGGTTGTAAAGAAAGAAAGTTGAAGCTAATGTGTCACTCATTTAATGAAGCGCAAAACTAACAAACTTTGCTGTGTCTAGGTCAAGCTGATGTTCGGGTTCTGTGACCCCTGCAGTCTGGATAAGCACCCTGGATGGCCACTGAGAAATTACATGAGTCTGATAGCGCACAAGTGGTAAATATTCCTGCAAATATGCTGACTTGCAAGATGGCCAGTCACATCATTTCCGGCCATATTCGTCTCGTACTTCGTCTCGTACTCTACTTTGACATGAATGGTTTATTTCAGGGGCAAGGCTCTCACAGAAGTGGAGATAATTTGTCTAAGAGATCGAACACGAAATGGCGTCAGAGACATAGGTCACAGTCTCGCGTTAAAGGTCAAGGTCACATCTCTAGCCAATCAAACAGGTTTGTTGCTTGTGGTAGGAGAACAAATATTATTGACACATTAATATTTATCATTTGTCTTGAAAGTGGCTTTGTGCCCCAAATAAGAATAAAGTAAATTTTCACTTTAATGTTTTACATTTCTATTGCTTTGTGTTTTACAATTCTATTGCTTTGCGTTTTACAGAATGTCCTAAGTTTGTTGGCTGGGAAAAGAACGAGAGACAGAAACTGGGTCCAAGAATGGTGAACCTGTCTTCAAGCATGGACCCTATCAAGTCAGTATTCAGCATGGTTCCTTTTCTAAAATTTGTTCCTGGCTCCTTTTAGAAAATTTGTTCATTTACCGAAATTGGCTATTATTTTTTTATAGCTGAAATGCTAGACAAGAGGTGGGTGGTAGCGCAATCGTAGAAATTTGGACTATAGAGCCAAAGCCCCAGGAGCCTGGCATCAATATACACAGAAGTTACCTTTCTGACGCGATCATGATAGGATTCACTGTACCATGGCAATACAGTTATCATCCTTGATCTGCTGGTACCAGCCGGTGCTTGCAGGTTTACTGCAACATTCAGTGCTACAGATGTTGTGGATTTCCTCTTTCCCTAAACTGACAAGCTGTGATATAAGTGAAAGATCTTGAAAGCGGCTCTAAACCCCAATACAAAAATAATACAATTATAATAATATATGCTCATATTTTGGATTGCTGGGATGATAAGTCAGTTGTTTGAAGCTCCTTCTTAATCACAGGAAATCTCTTGTACATGGTCCTTAACGCACTTGACTCACCATGATATGGTGAGAGACTGAAATTGGTATGAAGCATCAATTCAAAAAGACTTGATAGAATGAATTATTGACATTAAAGATAAAATTGCTCTACTGGATAAAAAATAATAAGACTGCTAGAGGCCAAAATGGAAATTGGGTTTTATGATCCCCATGGAGTTGAGATGGGAAGTGAGTGCACAGTGATCCATTGGTCAGGGTAATAATGTAGTGCTATTAGCATTCTTTTGAGCATGCTATTATTATTAAACCTGTCTTTATTGCAGACTTTCAGAGTCGGCTGTTGACCTCAATCTGAAACTTATGAGATGGCGTCTGCTGCCTGATCTCCAGCTTGATAAAATTGCCAAAACCCGGGTGCTGATATTGGGATCAGGAACTCTGGGATGTAATGTTGCCAGGTGTTTGATGGTCAGTATGTCATTTAACCGTTTCCCTGCTGGAATAATTACAAACAGTAGTGATAACTAAACCACCCCCCACCCCCACCCCCACCACCCCTGCTGAGTTAATCATAATGACAATTTAGTGCAAAATTAATTAATATTCTACAAATTCTATATAATTTGGCATAGCAGCTGCAACATGTTTAAATATTTTCTTACATTTAATATATATTTGTTCTTTGCTGGTCGCAATTTTTATTTCAATTTTAATATGTACTGTATGATTGGTGAATAAGAAAGAGAACTCTAGCATTTTTTTTTCTATTTCATGATTTGTATGTGTGAGGGTTGGGGAATAAGAAAACTAGGATTGGGAGGAAATCAGAATGATAAATCTTGTGAATTTTATTTCATGTTTTATATGTTTCAGGGTTGGGGAATAAGGAAGATAACTCTGGTGGACAATGCCCACATATCGTACTCGAACCCAGTCAGACAGTCGCTGTTCGTGTTTGAGGACTGCCTCAATGGTGGTAAGCCGAAAGCACAGGCTGCTGCTGAGTCATTGAAGAAAATTTTTCCCGGAGCGGTACGTCATGTTTTAATCATTGTAATTAATTCTGACAATTCTGAAGATATGTAATATTTTTGTATGAATTTGTGTACAAATTATTAATAGACTTCGATTCATTTAATTTCAGGATACTTCGGGGGTCACACTTTCCATACCAATGCCTGGTCATGCAGTATTTGGTAAGAAATAGTGATGTGATTATTTTGAAATGGCTCCTAGCAGAAAGTGGGCACCCATTAAGATCAAATGGAAATCCTTCTAGCACTTGGAAAACAGCACCTTTGGTGGCATACTCCTCAGGGTGTTGAGGAAAGCGAGTGCACACTGATCCATTGACCAGGCCCTGAGATTACAAAACATATTTGAATACCGTATGATTTAATACTCAACTCATAGTTTTATTCACAAATTTCCAATTAAATTTGAGCTTGAGCATGAAATCGCACTCAAAAGGTTTCTTAATCTCGGGGCCAGGGTGATCATTTGTAGTGCTATGAGAATTTTATTTATCACACACTACACAATGGCGACTGTCTGTCTTTTTTGGCCTTTTATTTTTTAATTCTGCTTTCAAGATTCTTTCACTTGTATCACGGCTTGTCAGTTTTAGGGCAGGAAGAAACCCACAACATCCATAGTGCTAACTGTTGCAGTAAACCTGCGAGCACCTGCTGGTACTGACAGACCAAGGATGATAACTGCATTGTTACGGTACAGAGCACATCCAATCACAGTTAGAAATTAAGAAAATAATAAGTCCCAATGGTAATGATGGTAAAATCTGTCATTTGCAGGGGGTCCTACACATACCTTTCAGGCCTCAAAGTTACAAAATTTTCCAAGGAGCTCCTGCAGATCCAGAAACACTTAAAATAAGTGAATTACTGGTCGTCAAATGCAAAATTAGGCTGCCATGGCTCCCAAATTAGTCGCTAAATTGAGCCCTGCCTTTAACATTGCAGATTTTCAAATGACCCCACAACCCCCTTGAAATTCGAAAACTGCTATCATGATCGCGTCAGAAAGGTAACTTTGGCGAACATTGATGCCAGGAAGGGATTTGAACCCAGGGCCATTGGCTTTGAAGTCCTGTGGTCTACCAGTGCACTGCCGCCCACTCCACAGACTGTTTCTATTCAGAAGGAGCAGTGGAGGAGGTAAAGAAGGATGTGGAGACGCTGGAAGGTCTGGTGGACGATCACGACGCGCTGTTCCTGTTGATGGACACGAGGGAGAGCCGATGGCTGCCGACCCTCCTCGGAGCAGCCAAACAGAAAGTAGGTAGCACTGCCACGATCATGATTGTATACTCCCCAGAGAATTGAGAAGGAAATCGAATGTACACAGATCCATTGACCGCAGTAATAATGTAGCGCTATGAGCATGCTTTTGAGCGTGGATTTGGCGCAATATAAATGTTCACATTATTACAAGAAAAACCGACCAAAAATGCATTTTCCTGTAAAACTGATTTTCTGGAATGGGTCTCAATTATTTGTTGGTACAACTGATGAGTACATCTTCCTTGTGAGAATAGCATAGTCCCTGGTTTCCTAGGTTTCCACATAACAATCATAACACTACAAAAGTGTTGTTAACATTTAACGAGTATAGATAATTTTGACTCTTGTAGCGCTACAATAGTTCTGTGGAACGGGAGCCATGTTCCTGAAACTATCGTATAAGTAATGGCATCGTTAAGCCTTCGTGGAGGAACATTTTACTCTTTCGGAATTATCAAATTTTCATCCATGAAGGCTTAATGATGTTACTTGTGCAATAACTTCAAGAATATAGTCCAACGGTTACGTGTGGCATCTAGGGCGGGTGATAGTGCAGTGGTAGAACAGTTGGACTTCAGAGCCAAGGTTCCAGGTTCAAATCCCGCCCCGGGGTCCGGCATCAATGTTCGCGAAAGTTACCTTTCTGACACGATATTGATAGGATGCAATGTCTGTAGAGTGGCAATGCAG
>JAUTBT010003341.1:36572-48190 GCA_032361225.1 Lepetodrilus schrolli | reverse complement strand
CATATGCATGCAAGCCATGATGTGAGTGAAAAAATCTTGAAAGTGGCTTTAAACCCCAAATCAACCAACCAACCAATATAGCGTTAATGGGTCTCTCTAATTGCATACCATGCCTACTGACCTAGTTTGTAGGACATCAATCTTGTTTCATGAATCACAAGTAATTTATTACAAAACTAATAAAACATGTTTAGTGAAAATCTGCAGTTGAATAATATTTAATATTAGTAGTCATAATAATAATGTGTATTTTATATCATGCTAAACTTCATGCTGAAAGTGGTATACTGAAGTCCACACTTGTGCATCATGAGGAGCAACATAGATATAAGACAAAAATAAAGTGATTTGTGATGTTGACAGATCTTAGTTAATGTTCGATTATATTTACAATTTATATATATATTTATATCAATGTAGACAATAACAATAATCAGTCATACACACCTGGTCATGTCAGGTAACAGCACATTGTAATCCTGGGTCAGGGCTGGTAATATTATAAGCACTTTGGGTACATGGTTTGTATGTGGATCAGATGGGGGTAATTGTGGTAATAACACATTGAACATATGTGTCAGGTAATGGTAATAAGATAATGACTTGATTACAGTGATTACCTTGGACTACATAGAACCTGAGAACACTTATGGTACTACTTGTGTTGGGACGTAATAATATCGCCTAGGGTTAAAATGTTAAATAGGTAATATTTTTATATATGGATTCTGATGCTGCGAGTAGCAATTTAGTGCTGAAAATAATTATTAAATATATAAATTTGCAGATAACTATGCCTGGAAAATGGCTGTTTGTGTTGTATACTCATGGAGTTCAGAGGTTAAGAGTGCACACTGATCCATTGACTAAGGTAATATTTGGCAGCTTGGGTTGTGTACTCCCCAGGGAGTTCAGAGGTAAAGAGTGCACACTGATCCATTGACTAAGGTAATATTTGGCAGCTTGGGTTGTATACTCCCCAGGGAGTTCAGAGGTAAAGAGTGCATAGATCCATTGACCAGGGTAATAATATATACCACTGAGCATGCTTTGACATGGTTCCAGACTAACATTTTGAGTTACTTGCCCGCAGGGCTAGTCAGGGCAACTTGCAAAGGCACCAAAGGTGCTATATTAAAAAATAGGTTGCCTGCAGTGCAATTTATTTGCCCCTGTACATTGGGCATATGTTAGTCTAGAGCCCTGATTGACTTTGAGTGGATTTGACGCAGAATCGTAAACATACACATTATTATTATTATTATTTTTATTATATTGTTGAAAATTTGTGATAGATTCCCGCTGCGACATGAAACAATAAATCGCTTACTATTATCATACGTGATTATTGTTTAAATCTTGTTTTTATTACAACATAAGTAACACAGTTTTCTTTGGATCGCTAAACCATAAGCATGCAGCTATCCAAAGGATATAATTATCTGTTTGTGTTTACTGTTTACATAGTCATATGGGGAGTATCACTGGTTCCTGCTGGCTTTGTTTACCTACTGCACAGGAGGAACTCTGAGTTAATACATCTGTACAAGGCAGAGTGCAATATACACAAGACTGGCAGTCCCTTGATTGACACACAGACAGGTGATGTCTTGTGCATTGCAACCAATGAGGCTTGTTCATGGTGGGATAGCACTCACTTTGATAAGGTGTTTCCAGCAGTATACATTGTTGTAATCAAGACTAGTTCTAGTAGCAGTGTTTCTCATGAAATTACCCTTGTTGACTGCTTTTTTGTGTGTGATACAAACTGACTCCATATTGGTTAGATCAACACTTGTCATGTATGGGTGAAAGATTCCTACTGTGGCATAAAACAATAATTCTCACTGGTGAGAACAGCAGTATTAGGATTTATCATTTTATTTCTGTTTAAAAAAAGTTTAAAATATGGTACCAGTGAGCCCCTATTAATGGTATGCTTCATCAATGTAATAATTTATGGTTATAAATTATGTACTCGAGTTGCAACCATTTGAAATTCTTGGCAGGGATTTGTGTTGTCAGTGAACCAACATTGTTACAGAATATGAGTGAAATATTCCCGCTGTCATGTAAAGCATTAATTCATTCATTCTATTGAAAGTGAACTTTTTTTTGTACACAATGCAAGGTTGTTTTTTAAATTTGAAAAACAATATTTGTAAATGTAGGTTGTAGCAATTTTTTGATTTTGAAATGCATTGCTCACATACAGGCTAATGGAACGAGTAGATAGATATTTCTTTCGTGTATCTTTCCATGTAAGTTTAAGGTATATATAACAAAGTTGAACATTTCTCTTCACATCAGATCTTATATTGATTTTGTGGTCCTTACAACATTGTCCAAACCTAGCATTTATTACTCTGACTTTAAATTCAAGGATATTTACCATGTTTACTAAGTCCTTAGTCTTTAATATTGTTATATATTACACACTTAGATTCCGTCTTTAATATTGTTCTATATTACACACTTAGATTCAGAATAAGTTTTCAGTCGGCTGGTCAGATATCCTGTGTGACATACCAGCATGTGGCTGCTACTGGATGAACATAGTCCAGCTCACTAAGTCCACCGATTTCATCTGATTAAGACCATCGGTGGTCAAGCCTCTGGTCCTCATATAGTGGACTGGTGAGCAGTGGTCAAGGCATTGATTGAGTCCAATATTACCAAGGTCAGCCCTGTCACTGTCTGTCTTAATGATACAGGATGGTCAAGATGGCGGTCTGGGCATGTAATGGGACCAAGACAACAATCTAAGAGTTTGCTAGTTGTAATGGAATTATTGAACGGAGGTCATGTACATGCCAGCAGATTATGTAGACATGCCTCTATGACTATTTTCTATATATACTAATCTCTCCAACATCGAGGATCAGTGTCCTCTTTGCAGCCTATATTAGCCATGATGGCAATGTTGGAAATATGACAAGACCTGGCCCAAGATTATGAAACTTTTCTGAGTGAGATTTCATGCTCAACTCAAAGTTTTGATCACAAATCCCCCATATAAAATTTGAGCGTGAGCATGAAATCGTATTCAAAATGTTTTGTAATCTCGGGACCTGACCATGTTTCTGTCATTGTTATCATTGTTTATATTAACTATCCTACAGAGATTCTATCGCAAATTTAATAGGGTACTAAAATATATTATTTGGAGGTAAATGTATAGATTTATATAGAACTTGACACTACAAGAGAATTGTTATCCTATTTGGAAGAGCATGGTAGTTGATATTTTGTCATTTATTACTTCAAATCGAATACTGAAGAGATTCCTTTTAATAATGATGTTCATTTCATGATATATTTTCTTTGTCCTTCCATGATGAACTGGAGTGTGTATAGCACTAGACCACAGTCGGTGCAGATTGCCTTTATCTAGTGTGTCTATCTAGTGTGTCTATCTAGTGTGTCTCTATCTAGTGTGTCTCTATGATCATGATTCAATAAACTGTAGAAGGGCAAGTTTGTGTATGCTGTAAGTGGGATGGATGTGGGTGAGGATTTTATTGGCAGTGTTTCTGATAGATGAAGGAAGACAGATGGTGATATCTTTCAACTTATATTACGATGGTGTAGGTATCCAACATCACGGTCTCTCTCCATCGCCCCAGCCTGCCTTCCCCCATCCCTTCCCTTCCCTCTCCCATCCCTTTCTCGCTCCTATCCCCTTCTTGCTTCCCCATGCATCCCCATCCGTTTCTATACTTTCCTCTACTTCCACCTCTCTCTTTCTCTCACACACACACACACACATATACATGCACACACATATGCATACACACATATGCACACACACACACACACACACACACACACACATACACACACACACTTTTCCCTTACCCTATCCCCTGCTTTCAACACACAAACCACCTCCACAGGTATATATATTTTTACCGATTGTGTAAAGTATTCACCTTCGCCCATCGCTCTTCCTCGATTTATCTTTGTATTTATATTAATCTTTGTCAACCCTTTAACCTCACCTTCCTATCCATCCACCTTCCTCTCTCCTCGGACAGCACCCCCTATCCATACCCATCACCCCCTCCTCTCTTCCGCAGACCATACCCTCACCCCCCCACCCCAGACACACCTTCACCTCCTTGTTAGACCTGTAGACAGAGTCAGTGTTCTGTATCTGAGGCTGCCTGGCTGCAGGGAGGTAGGCTCTATCACTACAGGTGTATATATAACAGTTGGTGATTGTGATTCATCCCCAGGTCAGCCACACTGAATGCCAGTTTATGTAATCTCTTCAGATTATTCAGAGGTCAGGGCTCAGGGGTCAGGCTGTGATTACAGATGGTATGGGGTTAAAGGCATGTGGAGGTTAGATGTGTAGGGTTACCTCCTCCATCATTAATTGCAATGAGGCTGAGTGTGTTCTTAAACTAAAGATAAAAATCAGAAGGAATAGTCTTTATTATGTTACAAAATTGTAAACATTTACAGTTGTAGGTGAATGCATATTTAGAAACAAAATTAATTACTTGGAATATATATTCTTAAAAAAAATTACATTTAACTGCAGGTCAATTTGTTTATGATTTTAAAATAATGGTTAACATTACCTTTGACCTTCATGTCGACCCAACCAATGGTTTCCCCTTTAATTATTATGCAAACTTGTAAAACACCATGATCAATCATTCTCTCAGATGGCACCCAGACATGTAATTTATATACTTCGAGTACTCCAGATACACCTATAGTTCATGCAAGTATACCAAGACTACGACACGATATTGTCTGTGGGTGCTCATCTTACAGCTGGGTTGTTTTCCGTCTAAACAGCGGCAACTTGCTGTATTAGTATAGCTATACATCACAGCTATGATCACAGCAATATGCTGTGTTCCAAAACAAGATGGCTGCTCACAGAAGGTTGCCATTGCTATGGCAGGATGCATGGAGTCTAGACCCTAAGTTGTGTTGTCATACACTGTAACCATGAAGTTAGACTGGTATTGCTGCTGTGATTCTAGTAAATTAGGTTTTACACTGGGGGAACTATTAACAAACTGTAGAGTTGGAGTTATAGTTCCTGATTTTTTTTAGTTTTCATCAAATTCATGGGTATATGCACACTTGTATAAGGATTTTAAGAACTATTGGGCCGAAACAGTAACCAATTTGTTCAAAAACTGTCAAAACACAACAGACCACCTGGGGTAGTCTTTTCATGATGTTGAAAATTATCCACGAGTTTTGCTAAAGGAATTACATGCATTAAATTATTCATTATTTTCATGTGGTGCATTTTCCTAAACTAACTAGTTCTGAGTATTAGCTGCTGTCTTTTGTCCAGAGGTATTAAATATGGTGAATACTTCCAGTGTACGGATAAGTTTAGATCGGAGGGCGAGTCATTACATCCAGGGTCTGTATTTCAAGTATATGTCAATGCTTTAAAATATGCACTTGATAACAGTATATACATCCCATTTAGTCTATAATGTATTGTATATCTGTGTGTGCGTGTATGTGTGTGTGTATGCATTTGTGTGTATGTGCATGTGTGTGTGTGTGTTTAAATGCTTTAAACTATGCACCTGATAAAATAATAATTATCCATTTAATCTATAATATATTCTGTCTGTATGTGTGAATGTGCATATATCAATCACATCATTTCACTTTGAATGTTATATGTTCAAGACTTATTTTGTGTTTATTATTATATAGGTGTTGAGAACCTGATGTTTGTATGTGTGTGTGCATGTGTGTGTGCATGTGTATGTGCATGTGTGTGCATGTGTGTGTGCGTGTGTGTGTGCGTGTGTGTGTGTGCGCTTCACTGCACTACAAGAAATTGTCTTTTTGATATCATGTATTATGTTATACTCCAGGAGTCGCAGTTGAAAAGCAATGTTCAGGTTTTCAGTTACGTTTAGTGTTTAGACGAATGTAGTCATGTTGTGTAACTATTTCTGACATGACCTAAAGGTCTCCCTGTCAAGTTTTCTGTTATTTTCAAGTACCAGATGCGGTGCTAGATTAGTGTGGTCGGTATACAAATACCCGTCACAGCAAACTGAATACACCAACTTAGGAGGAGAACAATAATTATTATAATAGTCAACAGGAAGTATTTTAACCCTTTCCCTACTGGATTAGGCTATGGCACTGCTCTTTGTGGCATCTCCTGTTGCCTTCAGCATGGAGAGGGTTAAATGTAATAATAAATTTGGACTTTTTGTCTTCTTGTTGCTATGTTGTTCTCAATGATATAATTCCAATGATTGCCAATTTTCAGGGGAATTGTATCTCTTATGCTTAATGTTGATGTTGGGTATGGTTCAGTCATATTGTTGAAATGTCTATATCTTGATTTTTTCTTTCTTTTACTATCATATTTTTGTTTTTGTTTTGTATACATTTTATTTTGTGAATAGAAAGCTCAATTTAAACTTTATGTTCATATGATCGTTTGGACAATGTTTGTTTAATTAAAAATAAAAGACAAATGAACTTGTCTTGTACTTATTAAATATAGGTAAAGGATTCTCTGTGTGTGTGTCTGTCTGTCTGTCTGTCTGTCTGTCTGTATGTCTGTCTGTCTGTCTGTCTGTGTGTGTGTGTGTGTGTGTGTGTGTGTGTGTGTGTGTGAGAGAGAGAATAAATTGACATTGGCATTCATAAAGAATAATCACAAAGGATACACAGATATTCAGCAGGTTTCATGCAAATTAAGCCATCTGTCTCTATTTCCCATATTTCACGCTTTCTTCCATTTCTTGATGTCTGTCTACCCATCTGTCTAGTAGTGTTCAGATTGCTGCCTGACCTGACTATTTGACCACACTAACGAGAATATTATGTAAAATGTTACGCATTATTTTATGATTAGTAAATAATAGATTGAAATGTTTGTGATGAGATTTGCTGGAATCGAGCAAATTTCAAATAATTTTGTATTCACTATTTTTTTCTGAATATGCATGTGTAACCAAGCATTAAATTAAACATTAAATTAAAAGAAATATTTGTAATTAGTTGTATTGAAAATAGTATTTGATCACATCAAGGATCAAATCGTACATCAATCTAATTTGTCAGTTTGCAAAGATGCTAGTATAGAGTTGGTGCGTTGCCCTTGAGCCAAGACTTGTTGTTGATGTGGTTATTTTTGTCACGACGCCTGCCGGCAATGACGCCAATTGGCAAGTTGTGTCACATGGTCTGTGTCACGTGATTACTGTCGTTATTGGTAATCACAGTCAGTGTCGCTATCTCCCCCTTACCATTATACGATAAACCGATTGGGGATTCTGAAGACAGGAAATTACCTTCTTGTCTGATAAAATACGTAAATTATCTATGGCTATGATGGTCGATAGTTTGTTTTTATCTTGAGAGAAGAGAGTTAAAATTTTCAGTATTCAACCCATTACCTATTAGAATGTCCTGGCTACGTAAGGCCCGGAGATGTCATAGGGATTACCTCCTATGCTGTTTTTGTAGCTGCGTCATTTTAATCACTTGCACACGTATTACAGAATAAATGACAGCACTCTACCAGTTACTCCAAATTTGTATCATGCAAATACAAAAGGACGAGTATTTATTCATTGTGCTACATTTTAGTCAAGTGAGTGAAAGAATAATGGGCTTTAATTTTGGGTCCATGGTTCTTTTAATTAGAAAATTAGGAGATTTTTTTTTAATGAATTTCTTCATGGAAGTGTTGACATCTTTTGTCTCATGATAATATTAACCCATCAACTGCCTCCAACTTCTTGTGATAATATTACTATCTTCAATTTCAAACTTTGTCTTCTCATCATAAAGTGTACATGTACAGTCCTTGGCTTGCACTTCAAATTCTCAATGAAATTATATGCTGGAGTTCGGCTCTGGGTGTTTAATCAAAGTAGTTCCGAAGGTCACTGATCGCCAAGGCAACTGACAGATTCAGTGGACCCAGGTCAACATGGTCAAAACCCTTAGTAGCCAGTGGTCATTTCAAGTGCTACTGCTACAAATGAGGATCTATTTTAAGATTGTTGACCTATTGCTGCATGGTATCTGGGTATGGATGATGATGAACCTGGTTGACGGTTAAAGAGGGTTAATGCACAGAAAAGCATAATGTTCTACAGCATTTCTTTAAATGCATAAGATTATATTCAACTATGATATATGAAAACAATTTATTAGAGAAGTATATAATATTTATATCGATATATATAGATAATATAGATAATATATATATCAATATATATGAATATATTATTGAATATAATTTAATTTAAAATACAGTGGGTTTATATATTATTTTCTTGAAAATGTTCCTCTTAAATGTAAACGGCAAATGGCCTGTACTCTATAAAATATTGATATTTTCAAAATCTAGACAAAGCAGTCGAATGAGGATCTTCAAAGAGTCCAGGAGTTACTTCCCTTTATATTACTCTTTGGTGAATTAACAATCCATGACTCGAGGAATATTGTAGATGCCAGATGTATTCAGTCGAAGCTACGTAGAAAAATGTCTCCTGAAAAGTTGGGAATTATAATTTCAATAAGTTCGCCATATAAGAATAATTAAGTTCTATCATTATTATTATTATCATATTTATTATTATTATTATTGTCTGTAATAGTCCACAATAACCATCAATGTTTCGGCCCATTTATTATTATTATCTTTATTATTATTATTATTATTATTTTCTTTATTATTATTACCTGTATTATTATTATTATGACCTCTTGTCACACATGGTTATTGCAAGTTGCCATTACAAGCAGTTTTTCACAAAAACGCCCATTTATTATTATTTTAATAATTATTATCTTTATTATTATTATTATTATTATTATTATTATTATGACCTCTTGTCACACATGGTTATTGCAAGTTGCCATTACAAACAGTTTTTCACAAAAATACTCTGAAAATATTGTAGAAAACCTTGATTAATCTATGCAAAAAATCCCAATAGTATATCTTTCAGTTGTGCATGATGTTTAGGGCCATTACCACTTCATTTTGTGTATTACATGAGAGGAAACAGCTTATATACAACAATACATGACCTCGGAGTTGCCATAGTTACTGGAAATATGTATTATTATATACAATCATGATTAGACCTATTATATTGGACTTATTATAAGCTTTGATATAACTATGCTATTGTTAGATGGCTAGTGACCTTAATGCGGCTTACCTTGTCTAGCATTTATACTTCTGATGCAAATTACACCCACTTTAAATAGAGTACACAAGGCTTAGAATAATGATTCCTACCTACAGAGTATTGATAGATTGTACTTTGTATTTAAGATCCAACGAGAGTATTGATAGATTGTACTTTGTATTTAAGATCCAACGATTCTTGTACATGTTGTAGATTATATTTCTATTATGAACAAACTGGTCAGTAGCTATATATACACACTGCCTTAATGCAAATAGAATACCTTTTGTGAATTTAGTCGTATAATGAGAGCAAATATTGACTGAATCATGTGCATGTGGTATATTTTGCAATCGAGAACATTATAAGGGAAGTAACTCTTGGGGCCTTGCTTCAATGTTCCCCCTCAGTTCAATATTTATTCAGTGTGCACCACTAATGACACCATCAATATTATAAATATTATTAATAATTCATACATTATACACTACATTTACGGACATAAATTTAATACTAAAATATTTAGAACACATTAGAAAAATAACGACATTGGATATTATACTAAAGATAGATGTTTATAGTGAATCATCTACCACTGAAATATTACCAAGATTTGTTTAGAATATTTAGATAAATACCGACTGCTGTACATGAAACTAAACATTTGTGTATCACCTGCTTGATTTGTCAAGCACCTGTCAAAATACGACAAATATCAGACAATAGGTCATAAAGGATTCAAATGATTGTGCAAAATATTTTATGGAAACCTTTTATGTTGATAGTGTAAGAGATCAAATACCAGTTTACAAGTCAAATTTTAACTTAGATCTGATTAGATTTTGAAAAGTAATAATCTGGTAAAGTGATCAATTTGCAAAGGATTTTTTTTTTCTGATGAAATTATTTTTCTGATGAAATGTTCCATTAACCCTTTGACTACTGGATATAACAAAGAAAATCTAATGTAGGGCTGCTTTGATTTCCTCTAGCAGAAAGGTTAACCCTCTCCCTGCTGCATTAGGCACTGGTATAGCTCTTTAGGGCAGCTCCGGTTGCCTCCAGCATGGAGAGAGTTAAAAGAACACGCGCTTTTTGACCAACACTCTGTCACTGCCTTTGACTATAAGCGGCAATAAACTGATCCGTTTTGATGATAGAGATAGCATCATGGTGGCAGGGTTGTTGTAAGGGGTGAGATCCCAATTTGTCACACAAGTGTGAAGATAGCTAGCTAATCTGGGGTTTGACACTACACGTTTTCAGTCTGTTGATTCTATACAGGCCAGGGACTAGTTCCACAGACTGTTAACGTGGAGTTGCTCACTCTCGTAATACTATGATCTTTCTGTGGACCAGGGTTGCAGTCACTGGGTCCAGGTGGTACTATCCTGCTGTGGACCAGGGTTGCAGTCACTGGGTCCATGTTACACGGTTCTTCTCCAGTAATACGATCTCAGATTGTAGCATGCAGAGAATACACCTGATAGTCCTCCCTCAGTTCTTGTAGATTGTTGAATCTAGTCTGGTGCACTTTCTGTTCGACACTTTCTTGGCCCATGATATATATAATCATACTTACAATGCTAGCCATTGCGTAATTGGCTTTGATCTTTTTAGTAAATTAAAACAGTATACTAGTCTTTTGAAAATTATAATAATAAATGGTAAAGGAACAAGCCGTATTTACCATCATTGGACAGAAACAAAGACAGGCAGGCAATGGTTGACACAAAGTTGAAGCCAATTTTATTGCTTACTGGTAAATATGTATAAAGAAAAATCTAATTTATAATGATTACTGCCATTCAAGCATTACTTTGAAAATAGGTGTGCTTTTAAAACTGAACAATTCATGTGTACTGGTGTTTATAACAAATATATTGATTAATTATATTTATTTTCTGTCAACCGACCATTTATAATCTTCAATTATTATTATATTTATATTGGACACGACTCACTGGCCGAAATATCAAATTATATATATATATATATATTTTTTTGACTGCCAGAGTTAAAATTATCACATAAAAATCTGTAAACCAGGGAATCAAATAACTATGGCCTTACTTATATTTTAATTATATTAAATTATATGAAATCGGACATGCATATAGTCGTAACTTGCACGTAGGCACATTTAAATATACTACTATGTGGTAAAACTGACCTAGTAATATTTTAACGGTAATAGTAATAACAGAACAATGTCTTTTAAATAAATAATTTTCTTTCATGTATTGTGCACTTTGGACGTGCGTTGTTGCAAAGTAATTATGGGTTGATTACAAATACAATGCACCCAGTGCACTTCGTGTGAGGGTCTGGTGTTGAAACATGAGCCTATGTTATATACGTGGGTAATATATGATGCAATCAAGTCAAAGTGGGCATTGTCAAAATCATTGGTAATGTTAACAGGGGGGGGGGGGGGGTGGGGGAATCATTAAT
>JAUTBT010003341.1:0-36562 GCA_032361225.1 Lepetodrilus schrolli | reverse complement strand
CCCCCCCACCAAATCATTAATGTTTGGAATTTATAACAAGATGTTAGATATAAGTGAAATAATCTTCTAGTGAAAGTGGCTCTACTATGTAATTATAAAATCAAATTGAAAAAACAAATTGAAAGAAATAAAATAAAATTGGGTTAAATTCACTATGTAATATTACTAACCCTATTTACATTTTTTTAATGTGCATTTATGATAAAATATGCACTTTTGTTATATTTTCGTTAATTTATTTAAAAAAATGGATGAACATTTAAAATTTATTTCCAAATATTTTATTTGAACATCAACATGAACAATTTATTATTTAATAATTATTGCAACTGAATTAATGATATTCCCAAGAATTAAATGATTATGGGTGTTTTGCTAAAGTCTTAATAGTGTAACTAAAATATATTAGTCTGTATCCTAGAGGCAGTTATAGATTTCAAACAGGCTACATGTAAATACCGAAAACAGCTGGTCTGACCCCTGGGGGTCATGACCTCTGACCCTTTAAAGTGATACATGACTTGTGTCATTCTCATGTCACAGGTGGTATTATATCTGATATTAGTCTTGGCTGTGTGTTAAGATCGCAGGTACCTGTATTGATAACTGGATAAAACTGTATATTACCTCTGAGATAAACTCTGAATTTACATAATTTTCCTTCACATCCGTGAGCGAAGCATATTACATAATGCACGTTGTGTGATTACCAGCCTTGGTGTTACTGTTAGCCAATCCTGGGTTTTACGATTAAGCCAGGCGGCCTGTTATCTGCGGATAGAAAATAACATTACAGCCCAGTGAGTAGCTCTGATGTTATAGTTGAGCAGACTTTTGTCAGCTGACTTGGTCTGCCGTCATTTATACCTGGGGTGACTAATTCTGAGTTGTGTCGAGGGTAGCTGGTCTGCACATGCCCAGAGTAAAAGAGGAAGTGGGTTTATTGTGTGTTTGAGAGCACATTTTGAAGGAACGAGGAAATTGTGAGTGAAAAATATATATATTTTTTTGTGTGTATCCATTATTCATGATCTTACTATGGGATAGTGTAATTACCTGAAATAGATCACTGATCAAAATATTGAGAGACTTTGAATATATCCTTCGTGAGTTTTGACACTTGTTAGTTTTGTGAAGGATAGAAGACATCAGAGGAAAAATCGTGAATGAAAAGACTCGGTTAATCGGAATGAACATACAATATTGTGAGTGAGTTTGTTGTGAAGATTTCAGAGGAAGTACTGTCGATTGGAGTGAACATACAATATATTTTCAGTGAGTTTGTTGCGAAGCACCTCCGATCAGCTGATAGCGGAGTGTCCCTATATTTAGTCTGGAGTAGTGTGGTGTAACTGGAGTAGAGCAGAGGGCTGTGTGTGTCTGATCCTCACAGTGCTGTGCTCGTCTGCTCTGGAGGTGCTGTGCCCGTCTGCTACACTTTATCCAACAGTCGCAGTCCGCTTTTGACAGACGGCCAAAAAGCAAGGATGAGTTCTGTACCTCTTGCTGCTAACAGTATTAGCAGATTGGTTGGTAGGGATGGAAGATAGTGGGTACTACAGCAAGCGCTCGGGCCAGTTTATATTTAACACAGACAGCCAGGAAAAGATTCCCTTGGATGATATATTCGACTTGTTCCATTTGAAATTCAGCGATATCGACAAATCCAAAACCTACAGGTATTTTCGTCACGGCTTCAAGGATGAGGACGACTTTGAGGATTTCAAACAGGATTTGAAGGATTTCAAGAAACTCAAGGTGGAGATGAGAGAGGATTGTGAATATTCGAATCCTCGGACCGGCGTAGAGACGAAAACCAGTCACAGACGTAGCCGCTGCATCGCAGGGAGCAGAGAGATTCTTAATGATCCGCTGATGGATTTCTTTAATGGGGACGAACATTTTCAAGAATTTGATCGTGTTTTTGACACGATCAGCAATCGGAAGAGGTTTTCCACGGATTTCGATCCATTCAAATGGACAGGTAGAGGGGCGTCTGCTTCCAGCAACGGGGACACGGGTGGGGGAGCGTGCGGGGGGAAAGGGGGGGTGGAGGGGAGGGGAAACGGGGACCGCAGAAGTTTCCAGAAATCCAAAGCGGAATCGTTCGAGGATGTGTTCACCGATCTCAACATCGATGACAGTTTCATGGATTTCTTCAACAACGACGAGGATTTCATGGACTTCGAAAAGGAGCTGGAAAACTTCAAATCAAATCGTAGATCTCGCGTATTCGAAGACCTCAGTCGACGCAGCAGCTGTGATATATTCGGGGACGTGCAAGCATTCTGTGATAGTAGTCTCAAGAAGCCGAAAGATTCCATGGAAACCCCATTGGCAGCGGAAACCGACGACGGGGTGGACGGGAAGCCATTGATGTGGAATTCAGCCGAGGAGTGGGATTTTGTCCTGAACAAATTGAAACGGAACAGTCGATTATTCTCGGATAAAGGCCCACCGCCTGGGTCTGATATTCTCAGTGATAAGCCTGTGTATGTGCACAAGTTCAAAGTGGAAGGAGAACGTACTAATAATAATACAGGTAGGTTGATTCCTAATCAGAAAATTGCCTGTTCTGGTGAACGACTTCTTGGTATGATGTTTATTCTTCCTGGTTTGTACCAGTAGTAGACCTTATTTATAGCAGTGAAGGATTGTACGACTTCGGAGTCAATAGTCCCGAGTTCAAACCTTACTTGGAAGCACAGGGTTAGAAGTTGTCAATCGCCCAGCAGCCCAATCCATTTCTCCTAATGTTAAAGGTATCCTACGGGCTAGTAGAAATTTATGTTATTTATATCATTATTAGGGCGAGTACGTTTTATAGTTAAGTTCCATCCCTGAAAGCATGGCTTCAATGTCTGCATAAGTTTACTTTTCTGATGTGATCTTGGTGGTCTGTACTAAATCATTGCTGTTGTCATCCTTGCCCTGTCATTGTTACCTGGTGCTTGCAGGTATATATCAACAATATGCTCTACAAGTGTTGTAGGTTTCCTCATGCTTTAACTGACAAGCGGTGATATGAGCAAAGCAACTTTGAAAGCTTCTTTGTCACAACACATGAATATAAAAAAGCAAATGAAAAGTGATATACTACTGTACAAAAAATAATGGAATTCATAATAAAAAGAATTTCTTCAAAGAGAGGCAATATTACCATTACACAATCGAAAGAGACAAGTGCAAGCACAAGCAATATAGTATTGCTAAAGAATTTTATCACATGTAATATATATATTTCATTGTAATTACTTAACTTAGTTTTGACATATTACACTTTATGTGTCAGCATATGAAAATAATATACAAATATCAATGTCATCATTCCCTTGATGGTACATATGCATGCAAGCCATGATGTGAGTGAAAAAATTGTGAAAGTGGCTTTAAACCCCAAATCAACTAACCAACCCTTGATGGTAGTATAGTACACTGGTATGTTTGTAAGTGCACTTGAAAGAAAATGACTTGCAGCATGAAGTTAATGAATGATTCAATGATAAGGGGAAATTGCAAGCCTGTAGGGCTATAAGTTGTATTGGTCTAGTTGATGCTCCAAGCCATCTAGTGTTGTCAAGTGTTAACTTGCCATGACATAACCCTGGGTGATCAGGTGATCGTAGTGATCGTAGTGATCGTGGCAATCACAATAATCCGATTCTGTCTGCAGAACTTTCACAACGTGACATGTATATGCCAATATTTCCACAATAATATGTGGTTATTGGTTAGCAGGGATATACGTAATGTGGCCATAGCATATTTCAGTTTATCTTTAGTGGATAACTAGTTCTGATATCTGTTGTAATTTTCCTATTTCCACAATTGTTTGTAGATATGAGGAAGTGGTCTTGAAAGTGTCTCGAAGCCCCAATTTACAAGGAAAAATACATGAAAACAGGTTTCCTGGATGTTACCCAGCAAGCAAATTAAAGCCTAATTTTCAATATTAATTTATATAGTTCAAATAGTTGTGAAAATATCTCTAATCTTCAACAGGTTTCCTGGATGTTACCCAGCAACCAAATTAAAGCCTAATTTTCAATATTAATTTATATAGTTCAAACAGTCGTGAAAATATCTCCAATCTTCAACACACCAATACAAGAAAAATGTAAAGAAAACAGATTTCCTGGAGGTCACCCAGGATCCCTATTAAAGCCTAATTTTCAATAATAATGTTATTATAAAATGGTTGTTTTTGAAATAGGGAATCTGTTAATGTTATAGGACACGGATGAAATATATGGATGATGGATATAAAAAGCTATGTGGAGAGGTTCTGGCATTTTCTGTGTTCTACGTGATGGTGCTGTGTTGCCAAGTATATTCCTGTGTTAATATGTGGGCAATGTGGTGTCTGACATTTGCCAAGGGCATCATCCTCAATAAGTCATTGTTAAGCATTCGTAATTATCCCTTTCTCAGAGGATAGCGGTGTGTCCTTATTTACGATCACACTTGCTAAAAATGCTGCTGGCAACATATACATATATAAGTATATCTTCAATCGTCCTGCTGAGATTGTCTACACTTCTCTCCATGATGGAAATACCTAGTCTCGATAAAAAATATTCATCAACAGGTATTCATTCGATGCACCTGTGAACACTTTGATGTGTAATAGATTATGGGATCGGTCAATTCATGATAATGTCGAACTGTAATGTTATGAGAGATGATTGGTAAATAATACAGTAAATATTGTGGGTTTTTTTTAACATGCGATGTAAGTACTATTTATAGCTCGTGAGCTCATTTCATATTCAGGTAAGGAATGTTTAACAATACATCGATACAATTTAGTCCATTCAAAATTTTGTAAGGATTATTAGCTCATTTCACATTTAAGGATTGTTAGTAAAAAACATATCCATACACAATTTAATTTATTCAACATTTTGTTAGGAAAGGCGCCAGTTCAAACTTTGTTACCACCAACAACGATATCTGACATTTATGTGGCTTGATGTCAGGATGTGCCCATCACTGTCAGTGACATCCCTGTATGGAACTTGTACTGTTCATATAGTTAGCACACATTGTGATGAAGCTCTGATGCAACACATGCCACTTCACATATATGGGTGAGGTAACACACTCAGTCACAATGTAGGTGTAAATGTAACAATATAAAGAGCCTTTCAGGAAGCACTGATGAACCAATGAACTGTTGAACTCATGATTGTAATTTAAAGCTCCATGCTCCCATTATTCTTGACAGACCCAACATTTTCTCAAAATTTACATGACATTTTCAACAAATTAAAGTTGTACTAGATAGTTTTCAATTATTTCCTAGTAATGAGTTGTGCCACTTTGGTGATTGAAATTTAAAATAATTCCTGAATTGTTATTATGCCCATAAATGTAATCATATATTCTCTCAAAATGCCTAATAAATATATGGTTAACTTGCTATGTGGAAATAGTATGTAGTTTTCTAGCCAACAAGTTATCAAATTGATCAAATGACAATGTATATATCTTAAATTCCCTTGCAACTCATGGTTGAGCATAAACTGAACTGAGTAGCTGTTTCTAATGTTAGTATTATGACCATGTTACCACAGATAAATATACCTGTAGTTTATATGTTACCATATCGGAGGAAATGGCATTTAAACAGGTGCCCTTTAAATTAGCATACATATTCTACTATGGTAGAAGTTCAATTGACACAGGTTCGAATAACCATTGATAAATCCGGTTAGATAAATATATCTTGACAAATTTGGTTCTGGTTCGACGATTATGAATTGGACACATTTTGTATCCATTTGCTTATATTATTTTCACGGTCGGATGATTCTTTTCATTGATGATGTGTTTGCTTCTAGAATAGGGCAGGTTTTGATGCTTCTAGAATAGGGCAGGTTTTGATCACACTATGTCCATAGTTCAAATTGGACATAGTCCATTGCTCTAGGTTTTCACCGTTAATCTAGGTTTTCACACCTAATGTTTTCTCAATCATATTTATGGAATAAAGCATCTTCGCAGTTGTGTAAACAGTGGGGAGATATTCACAGATTCTAAGCTACTCCACGACAGTCTGTACACTCGTATTCATGAGAAGAACTTTCATAAAAGGGATCTTAACACGTCCAAAGATGTTACATATGCAAAATTCCTTCTTCAAAATGCTGGCAAAGGAACAAAGCCTTTAAAGGAACACTCTACGTGTTTCCTAGAAGAGTCGCGAAGTCAAGTTTGCAATGCATGATCGTATGAAATGAACAATTTTGGGTGTTTATTGACGTTACCATTAGTCGATTTAGTTTCATGTTTCCTACACCCATCACAACACAGAAACCTCTTGGACAATGTTGACATTAATGCTAAAAGTACAACTGGCTGTTGTATTGATATCTCTGACTCTTTTCCGACTCGTGTCCCAGGTGATTGTATTCTGACTCTTTAGTTAATTTGGTGCTTAACGTCGCAGTGGGAATCTTTCACCCATACGCGACGATGCATATTTAAATTACACTATAGATGAGTTAAAATGAAATTCAGCATGAAAAACATGCCAAAAAAGCTTTGATTAAAAATGAAAAGTATATGTGTGAATACAGATAATGATAAAACTATTGATGTGATAATAACTATGTAATTGTGAATTAAAACTTGTGGTATAAACCAATTTTCTTTAAAAATTATATGATGAGATGCCCAGGAACCTGGGTGAATAAATGTTTACGGTTGGGCGAAGAGTAAAAATAGGCACGCTGAGTTGCAAAGTCCACACAGTCAAGCATCCTTTCCAGGAGGTCCACAGATGATTGTATTCCGACTCTTTTCCGACTCCTTTCCGGGAGGTCCACAGATGATTGTATTCCGTCTCTTTTCCGACTCCTTTCCAACTCTTTTCCAAATCCTTTCTGATTCTTTTCTGACTCATTTCCGGGAAGTCCACAGATGATCGAATTCCGACTCATTTCCGACACCTTCTGGTAGGTCTACAGGTTATTGTATTCCAACTCTTTTCCGACTCCTTTCCGGGAGGTCCCCTACTGATTGTATTCTGACAAGGATATACCAAGGATATCTACAAAGTAATACAATTAATTTCGCTATCTAATCTATTCCCATGTCAAGAACATTGGATGCAAGTGTTCACAGAGCGTGTACAAGTGTTCACAGAGCGTGCATTTCAGCACTAGTTTATTACAGTGGTTGCAGATTAAAGACACATTCCCTTCAATTCAATCTTGTTTTAAGACATGTTTCTTTGGAAGTTATCTGAAATATTTGTTTTCTTTGATAAAATGTATTATGTTCAATTGTGTGTTCTGTTACAGAAATATGGAGGGCAAACTATCAAAACAGACAGGTGTTTGTAGATATGAAGAAGTGAAAGAATCTCATAAAAAATGTGTAAATAAAATTTTATTTTAATGGATTGCAGATGTTTTATTCTTCTAATACTTGAAAACTGAATATAGGTGATACCTAAAAATGAGATTATGATAACATGATAAGACTCCGTCCCAAGTACATGCCAGAAAGTACTTCCTAATTCCCCGTATTTTTCTCTCTTTGAGAATCACAGGGTTACAAAGTCTTTGTCCATTTTTTTTGTTGTTGTCGCAACATCTGCCCCTTTCAAGTTAAATGATTTCCTTTTTTAGGCCGTGTTATTGTGTCCGTTCAGTACGCCATTGTCCTAGTCACATCTGTACTTCAGAACAAAGCTATGGATATTCGACCCCTTAATGCTACTGACTTGTACTATACTGAAAAGTGGTTTCTTGCCATGTCTAATTTGGCTACCCATCGAGGGACCGAGTCATAAATATTATCGCAATTTTTATCATTATTCTTATATTTTCTTTCATTCATACCATTAATGAATTCCATCTTATAATTCCTTTCCTATTATAATTTTAAAAAAACAACTAATTTTATTCAATATATGTGTGTATGTGTGATAATCTTGTGGAAAGTCGTATAATAATTTTTACGGTGTATTTTTAGGGAATTTAAAGCATTATATGACCCCCCTTTAATGACAGCTGTGAGAAAGCCTAAGGTGAAAATAAATCTAAATTATATTCCACGTTTGTGTTGTAGCATATTATATGTTTATAACTCACTGGATATTGATACTGAAAGAATTAAACTAACGAGAGAAAGAATTCAGTCCATACTGTTCCAATGTCGTCGAGTATGGGTGAAATATTCCCGCTTCAACGTAAAGCACTAATTCATTCATTCATTCCAATATTGTATTGAAAAACAATATATTGATCAGTATTTTGTTATTTTATATTAGAATACATGGATATTCAAATATAATTTTTATAGAAAAATTGAATTCATGGATGTATTTCTATAGCACCAAAGCAACAAAGAAAATCAATATATCTATTAATATTTGGATAATTTATATTCAAATACATGGATATTCAAATGTACTTTTTTTATTTCATTAAAAATTAATTCATGGATGCGTTTCAAAAATGCCAAAGCTGAAAAATTCACATGGCGTTATTTCTATAACATCAAGCAGACAGACAGCAGCTGCTAGAAGTCGTACAAATATTTCTGTCATTCAGTGAATTGATGACATCGCAATCAAATGATATTGGACAATGCGAGAACAACAATCAAAAAGATATATTGGCTCGATCTGGATTGATAATATCTCCTACTATCCTGACCAAAAGCAATTTTCAGTGATAAGAGCAATTCAGAAACTCATATTCTTGTCCAGTTTCCTGTATATCGTATATCAATGTAAACCTCAGAACTGATCCGTTCTCTTTACTGTACAGATATTGTACATTTACTATATGACTTCTTGCTGACTTAACAGTTTGATTGACGTAAGGGGCCATGCAGAAAGTACATATATTGACTTCCAATCATGGGTCACTGGCTCGTTGAGTGAACGGCAACTAAGTGGTAGAAATAATTTGCTTACTATTCAAGGTAAATTAGCTTCAAGAAGAACGTTTTGTTTACACTCAGAACCCAGGCCAATTTCCAGTTTAGACAAATATGAATTGTCACCTGGTGTTCCTTTTGATGTGTTCCTTCTGAAATTGATTAATATAGACAGGTGAAGGTTTTGGTAAAGGTCAGATATAGATTGGTGGTGGTGGTGGGGTCAAATATGGATGAGGAAAGGTTATACGGTAGGTTATACTTTCTTATAGGTACTTTATTCTTTAATGAACGTGCAGGAAAGTCCATGTGCATACCTGATCTAGGAGGAGGAAGTATGTTTTCACAGAAACACTCTGTGGGGATAGCAGGCAATCTCAAATTTATATTTTACACCTGGGAGCCCCAGACTGAAGCCTTTCCTTGCAATAAAGAGATTTTTTTGCTTAACGCTCAACTCGCCAGTATCGTTCAGATAGGGAAGATGGCGCTAGGTGTTACATTAATGGCAGTGGTGTATGGTATACTGCTGTGTCTAGTATACCGCTGTACTAATCTTTTGAAGTGCCTGTAGTTCATACAGTGTTACCAGTATACCACAGAGTAGTTTGTTTGAATAGCGCTTCTTTGAAGTCATCAAAATAATTGACTGTTTTGCGATATGAGCGATAAATTGTAAACAATTAAAAGAAACAAAACTGGAAATAATAAACTCTTCAATCCAAAGTGTAATGAACACGACAAAGGTTGCTATGCATGTTTTGAGACTTGATCTTGAAGTCAAATTAATATCGTGTTTCTACCATGATATTAATAGGCTGTGCATAACATGCATAATTTCTCTTAATGTTTACTCTCCCACATACATGGGTCCATTTCTATTCGAAGTAGTTTTTCTCAATACATTCTGTGGCGCATGTTCCAATATTTGGCAAAGTGATATAGTATCTGAATCTACCGATGTTCTGGTAGTTGTGATGGAGGTGGTGGAAATTGTGATGTTTGTTTTGGTGGTGGTGGTTGTGGTGGTTGTGGTAGAGGTCACTAGGTTATGACCATGCTGATTCATGGAAATCACGATGAAAGTGGAAATCTTTTCACAGTAAAATAAACGAGCCTGCATGTTGATATCTGCACTACAGATACACCGCTATGATGATAATGCAGAGAAGAAAGGCCAAGTTTGGTGTCAGACCCACCAGGAAGTGAACACCCGGGTTACTATGTATAAGGAGGAGGTGTGTGTGTGGGGTGGGTGGGGGATTTGAATGGTAGTGTGATGTTACCTTCAGTTTTCTGCAGATTAGTCAAACTGATGATTAATTACTGGTTTCCACAGGATACACAATGTGACATGTCCATGAAACTGTTTTTGCTTTTGTCATTAACCTTCAATTACTGGAAACGCAACTAGAGATGCTATGATTACTCCAGCAGGGAAAATGCTAAGATGCAAATATTTTAGTAGTTTGTGAACCTTGATGTTTTTAGGTTCTATTGTTCTACACTCAATAAATTTCGTGAAAAATTTGAAAGATCGCTTTCGATGTGTATTATCGACCAATGAAATCTTTTTCGAGCACAAAGTATGTCAGATTTAGGAAGTATGAGTGCAATTTCCATCATTGGTAATCTGACGATTGTAAGTTGTATATTGGCTTCAACTATGTAATATTCCCTGTTGTTGATATGAGCAGTGCACATGTAGATAACCTGCTGAGCTTCCTGGAGATCATACAGCCAAGGTTAATTAAAGTGGCTGTGCTTATCAGTGTGAACACTATTTGGAAAATTGGAAATAACGAATGTGCATTATGAGGTAGAAATTTGATACTACTTGTGGAACAATACAGGAACATGAGCATCACCCTGCCACACACCTTCTTGCATGTTTTTGCTGATTCACTTTCTGAGCTTGTGTTGGAATTGTCATGCTATCTATCAAGAGTTACTGGTAAATTGCTTAAGAATTAATTTAAGTCTAATGCACATAGTTACATTTGGGATCAGCACAATAGAACACATATAGTTTCTATTATGATACTTAGTGGAAACAATCAAGCCATGAAGTTACAAAATATTTTAGTACGATTTCGTGCTCAAACTCAAATTATATATTGTGATTTGTGAACAAAACTTGAGTTGAGCATGAAATCGTACTAAAAATATGTTGCCGAATTGTTTCTTGACCACTAATATGGACCAATGGTTTGTATATTATCTGGACTTTGGCTGAAGAGAGGATAGATCATATGTGATGTCATAAATGATGCACCACGTAAAGAATATGACTTGATTTCGCCTGGACAGTAGCTCTGGAATTTATGTACAAAATTCAAATATACAAATGTTATGTTTATATAATGAGATATTTAAAATTCCCAAGGAGCTACTTCAAAGTGATATGATCTCGTATTGACATATCAGCACAGCTCCCATCAGTGAGGGTCATGTGAGGAGTTTACAGCAGCTTTGCAAAAAAATGGTTTGGGGGAAGGATGGGGGGAGCAGATAATGTACCTAAATAGTGAGGTTGCCGTGGTAATGCTGGGTGCACTGGTGCGCACACATGGATACACAGCCATCCTGTGAGACTATCAGATAGAGATAAGCACAATGTATACATGTGTGTGTATTACTAGGTTATATTGAGTCATACACCGATTGCATTTGCTGCATCTGCTTTGAGGCAAATTTGAATAATATTTTTTTATGATATAGATATTGCGAATTTTCAAATTTGCCAGTAAGATTGCAATTTTTTTTCTTTTGTAAGATAATATTAAAAACATGGCCATCTACAATGACTACATTTAAAAAAAAAATTGGTATTATTTAATCCTGCTAAATATAATTTGATAATTTTAAAAACAAATATATATAATTATATTCTAGCCTATTGAAATATTTAACTGAACAAGTCAGTACATGGGTAAGTCAGTACATGAGCAAGTTAAGACATGGACAAGTCGTGCGGTGCATTGGCAAGTCAGTACAAAGTCAGTTCATGAACAAGACGGTACATTTGCAAATCAGGACATTTCCATGTCAATACACTGACAGATCATTACATATGCAAGTCAGTAGATGGACAGATTAGTACAAATTGGTTTATTGGCAAGTCAATACATGGGCAAGTCAGTACACAGACAAGATTGTACAAGTCAGTAAATGGGCAAGTCAGTACAAAGTTGCTTCATGGGCAAGTCAGTACATTGGCAAGTTTGTCGCGTATGGGTGAAAGATTCCCGCTGCGAAATTGACTAACAAAATTGGCAAGTCAGAACATGGGCAAGTCAGAACATGGGCAAGTCAGTCAGTACATGGGCAAGTCAGTACATGGAGTATGGAAGCCATATTATGGGGTGTTTGGGGCCTGTTCGAGGGCTGCTTCTTGGGGGGCTTTTTCCTGGAGCACATCCTCACATTTGTCCTGCCCCCAGGTTGCTGCAGCCTGGCCATCCTGCCATATGCTGCCGCGTCCTGCTGGGCTAGGAATGGATGCATCTTGTATCTGTACAGCTCATCCCCATCATCGGCCCACCAGACTGCCTCCATTAGCATATTAACCTATTGGCTGGCTAACATTTTTCTTCTGTTTTGCCTTTTTCTATCAGTTCTCTTATTAACCTTGCTGTGTGTTTGTAAATACTGTCAGCAGTTTATGAATATGTTGTTATTTTTTGTGCAGAAACGTGGTGGATATACATGAATAATAATGCATTAACCTAAAAAAATAGAAAAGTAGGCATGCTATTTGTGGTCTCTTGAAAATTAACTGTCGGCAATTATAGACTTTGCCAGTGACAACTGTATCTAATTGGAGAAACACACGCACGCACACACACGCACACGCATGCGCACGCACACACACACACACACACACACACACACATGCACACACAGACACAAGTCTGAAATCTTCATAAAACACGTAATCTGACAAGATATTCCCTTCCTTTGTTATGCAGGCCCCCTTCAAGCACATTTCAACTACTTTCACAAATAAATCATATCTACAAATTACTTCTACCCTGTAAAATATCAATATTTCCAAAACCTTCTTTCACCAACTCAGCTCCAATTTCTCAAATATGAAGTTATTTTAATGGCAGGTACATATTGTTTTGGATACATATTGCAATCTCAGCCTGCTGTGCGAGAGGTGAAGTTCGTCGCAGATAAAACAGTTGGTATATCTACATATCTACACTACCTAAGACACATGCAGTTTGTTGTGGCTGCCATTATAACTAGTATTAATCTGTGTGAGTCATCATTGACCTAGTGGCAGCCGTGCAGCACCATTGTGACCTCTGACCTGTACTGAAGTAGGTGCTGAGAGATCCTCCAGGTCGTAACTCAATCATTCCAACTGGTATGACATAAGCTATAAGTTGTTATCAGAGACGATTTATCTTTCAATTCATGCAGATGTTTATAGGCATTATAGGCAATATTTCTACCTTTTTATTTTCACGTCTACCACGACTATTTTTAGTTGACCCAGTTGATATCTGCATTATTTTCAGTATATTTTATCACTCCTGATTCTTAAATGTCTTCGCCGCGTATGGGTCAAATATTCCTGCTGTGATGTAAAGCATCATTCTTAAATGTCTTGACTAGCCTTTCTCATGTCCAATCATATTTTTTAACTACAGTCATCCCAGGTCATCCTCAATTTCATGTCTTCCAATCATCTACAGTCACCACCAATCATTTCCAATCATCAAATATGTCCAAATCTTACTCTCTTTTCCAGTCTTCCACCTATCCCTAGTGAAATCACCTCATTGCCAATCATCCCCAATCATCCTCTCTCATCACCAATCTTGTCAAATAATATCCAATCATTGGCAATCATCTCAAATCTCCAGTCATCTGCATTCATTTCAATCATATTCTCTGTAATCGTCATCACCTACTTTATTCTGACTTCCTTTACCTAGAATTTTTCCCAAGTTATTTGGTTAGTCGCGTATGGGTAAAATATTCCCACTGCGACGTAAAGCACAAGTCATTATTATTTTTTTCTCTACCATGTAAAAGAGTACAAACCCCTTGTATAGTCTGTACATAGACACAAATAGGTGAGAAACTATGATTAAAGAGGTTTAGGTCAACAAAGGAAGGAATTTATAACTGTAGCCTGATGAGATGCAGGGTGAAAACACAGACATTTGCTTTTAAATGTGGGTTAACGAAATATGCCAATCTCCCAATCTTGAGTCCACATCAGATGCTGTCTACTTGACATGAAAATGCATTTGCTGTTGGTGCTCCATGGTAAACCAGTATTCTTTGTGATGCCATTGGTTGCCATGACAATATTTCAAAAGTTGTGTTATTAAATGTTTCGTTACCTCAAGAATGACCTGCTGTCAAAATATGGACCAGGTTTGAGGTTTGGAAACTTTTTGAGTACAATTTTGTCCTCACCTTTTGCTCTCAAATCCCAAAGCAAAATTTCAGTTGAGCATGAAATTGTACTCAAAATGTTTTTTTTAACCTAGGGGCCAGATAAAATATTCCAGACAGAGCTGAAGAACATTATATGATCTAATTATCATGAGGATAAATGTGTGTGTTGGTCGTATGCTGTGATTCTAAGCTTGTTGACATAACTGGTTGAAACATTCCACCCATAATTTGGCTGGCCATATCTCATTATTGATCGATATATTTCCTCCTAGGTTATGTGATTACAAGCCCGAATACCTATACCATTACACACGATATTAAAAATATTTGATCCAATCAGAACACCCGGTTCACCCATTCGAGCAGTAATGTCTATAATCTGTGATTATAGGACATTGGTGTCTCTAAAATTTCCTGTGCTCTTGCAATATTTATTTGACCCATGAACTCTGGCCGGAATGCTGCGGCATGTGCATGGATGTTGTGTTTGTGCAACTGTTTCTGCTGACCGGTGAGATGCCTGCATAGTTGCCTGGTCATCATCTGGTCATCATCTGGTCATCACTGCAGCCTAAGAGGAGCATTATCCCAGTGAAGACAGCTTCCCAGGAAACCAAAATGTTGATGGTCGGAAATTCGTGACATTCCATTCAAAACCGACTTGGAATTTCTATAGATCTGGGTATTTTCTCTGCTCTCAAGTGTTGGATTGGTCAATGGACTGGTTTTGGCCAGTTGCCTTCCGTTTTTGTAAAACCAAGTAGCGTCTGTCTTTCGTTGGTTGATGATGTCGTCTGCTTCAATAATTATTGCTCTTAGTTGACCAGCATTTGAAATTACATGTATGTAATGTTGTCTTTTGTTTATTGCCATCATCTTCTACGATGTTGTCACTTTTGTTTGAGATTTTGAATATCACCACATGAGATGTACGTGACTCCATTTTTTAATATGACAGCTAAACGTATGGGCCATTTTTGTTTTTATTGACCTTGCGTTCTTTTACTTTTTATCGGGAGATCATAGTGTTCAAAATATAACATAGAATTTACTAAGCTAAAAATAAGTCAGGTTTCTTAACCTTTAACCTTCTGGAAAGAAATAAAATACAATAAATATCTGTCAATATAAGGCATCTCCAGTTGTATTTAGCAGAAATAATGATAAATTGCTAGGTGAACCACCATGACCACTGCTGAATAGAACATCTCTTGTTGGCAGTCAGTACTCGGGTCAGAAAGAAGGTTAAATAACTTCAAGTTCCATCTCAGTCAGTGGAGCAGATGGTAATTGTGGAACACTGAAAATAACCAGAATTATTACTGAAGATGTTTTTTTTTGTTGAAGATGGACTGCTACAGTTCATTACCAAAGTGTTCTTACTGGCACATTTCTCTTTTGGGGCTTTTGTAAGATGATACAGGATTGCTCCATATTGTATGTCCATCCCAAGAAGATGCTGATCTGTCTGTACCCCCGGGGAGGGGGTGGGGGGCGGGGGCTTCAGAACTTCTGTCCAAGACTACATAAACATGCATCTCGTTATCTCCCTCATCAACTTACTGTTTGTTTGTGTGTTCTGCAAGTCTTTGGGGGAATAGTATGTACGGCTGGATTGCATGCCAAACACTGTTACATTCGCTCCGTAGGTCTGACCGATGCTGAAGGCACAACGCTAGTTGGACTAGCTGCATCGAATTTCCTGTTCCAAAATAGTATTTATGACTTGCCATATTCATTCTGTGTTCTATTGATGCCTTCTGCTGGTTATGTTAATGTGGACATAATAGTGTTATCATTTTCATAAGATAATTAAGTTTGTGAAATTTTATTTGGATATGAGACACTCTTGTTTCCGAAAACATTTCCTTTGTGTTATTGATTTCTTATGTAATGTGACCTATGTGCCAATATTCTCCCAGAAGTCTAGATTCTAGAGGTTATTATACGATCAATGAGAGGTCAAATTGACTGGAATAGTGCTGAGATCGGCAAAACGTGTCCTATCCATATTTGGTCTAATGGAATTGTCATTGCTACAGTGTGTTGTAACATTTTACACACATTCAATCATTCTTGCACATCTAACTCGTAAATCTCATGGCGAATAGTTGCCATAATAACGTGCAGGATTATTTGTTTATCACCAGCAGTGGGTGAAATATTCCAACAGCCATGTAAAGCAATAAATTCACCAATCAATTATCAGCAATGAAAAATCTTTTTCTTCAACTAGTAACTTTTCCTATTTTCTGTCTCATAGTTGTTTTACCACAATGTCGATGGTTGAGTTTGAATCCATTTCCATGGTTGAGACAAGTCTAGTTCACAGTTGTCAACTTTGGCTTATCTGCATAATTTACAACCCTTGCTCATGTATCACATACAGTACATTATTAGTCTTGAAACTCTTTCATCTTTGACAAATTTGAACTGTTAATCTTGCCCATATAGCCTTCGAAACAGCCCATAGTTGTGTCTAGCTAAGAGTATATTGGAATAAAATGAATGAATTATTGTTTATGCCACTTACAACAACCTTTCTTCTTTCTATGTCGAAAATATCGTAATAAAAAAAGAGGCTATTATGATTTTTAAAATGGAGCTTTGTTTGAGCGACTTCTTGTTGCAATCACTAGTGAGAGATATCTCAACCATATGACAGCCAAATGTTGAAGACATAAATATCTGTTGAACAACAATGTATCGAGTTTCATCTCTGTTAACATGGATACAATAGACCAGTGTTTTCTTGGAGTCGACAGTGATATGGCTGGTTACCAATTCCGATCCCCTGTAGTGTTTTCAGTTCAGGCCTGAAGGGGCATATGATAGTCCAGGCATAAATCATGGTTTACATTATTTCCTGCTATAGTAAAATCTGGCTCCGTGGCGTAATGGTTAGAGCATCGGCCCAGAGTGCGGGAAGGTCGTGGGTTCGATCCCCGGTCGGGTCATACCAAAAGACATTAAATGATGGTACTTGTTGTTCCCCTGCTTGGCATTAAAGGGGTAAAGCAAGGACTGGTCGGCTCGGAATCAGTATACTGTGAGTGGGGTGTTCATGTTCTATCTGCTGCATGATATACCTCCAAGTGAGCTAGCACTATAAAAACTGGTGGAAATCCAGACTAGTACAAGCAAATCTTGAAAGTGGCTTTAAATCCCAAATCAACCAACCAACGAAGTAGCAAGCATGTATTTTGCCCATGTTGGCGGCATAACAAATATAAAACTATGAAAAAATATGAAAATATTGAAAACCAGTGGGACCTGCGGGAAAATAACTTGTCACCCAATATGCTTGTGTAGACAAATCAAATGGTCAGGTAAAATATGTTTGGCCATTAAGTATTTCAACAAACCATAACTTGTAACATAAGTAACATGTGTGGAATAGTACCTCATTTGCTACAGTTCATCATGTACCAGTGTACATTCAACTAATAATCTTTGCTGGTTTCAGAGCGGACGGATTGCGTTACATTGGGCAATATCAGCGGGTCACACAGAGATAGCAGACTATCTTTTGCAGATTAGTTCTCCAGTCGATGCTCGGGATGAAGAGGTATGGTAATTCTGTGGAAATACCATCAAATATGCACATTAATGTGTTTTCTGGTTTGTTTCATTACTTTCTGAACATTTTGCAGAACTGCTGAACACTTATACAATATTTTCTGTGAGAATCTCTGATGAGCTCAAAATGCTGTGAACTGTGTATTTGTTACATGGTGAAAATTCAGTAACCATGGTAACATGCTCTGCAACAAGCAGGTTTACTGCAACACTCAACATAACTGGTGTTACAAGTTTCCTTTTACAAGTTGTGATAATTTTGAAATTGGCTCTAAAACTGAACTTAAACTAAACCTAATGCAATTGGATTCAAGGGGAGATATAATCTTGCACAATTAAATACTATGGCTACTATTACAGGTAATGGAGTCAGTACCAGCCAGTACTCGCAGGTTTACTGTAACATTCAGCGCTATGGATGTTGCGGGTTTCCTCCTGCCCTAAACAGACAAGCCATGATATAAGTGAAAGAATCATGAAAGCAGCTATAAATCCCAATTTTGAAAATAATAAAATAACATCTCACCGGTGAAGACAAATGTATGTCCTGCTGTATTAATAATACAAGTGGATATTTCTCTCTAGTCTGAATGGACTCCTTTGATGATCGCCGTGTCAGCTGGCCGAACTCAGATCGTGTCCAGTCTCCTCAGCCGTGGTGCCAATGTCAACGCTGTCAATAAGACTGGACAGTGTCCATTACACTACGCTGCATCCAAGGACAGACAGGAGGTAAATACTGCAGTGTGCACCATTTTGTCTTAAGCTGCATGATCTAATCACTCTGCTGTCCCGTTGGACTCCTTGCCTTCAAACACCTGTATTTCATGATTATCCTTTTCATGCATCTTGCCTAGACCGAGATCTAACTCTGCTCTATTACTCCATTAGCTTGGAGTTCTATCTATCCTCTACTACCAACCCTCCAGGTGTCTCGGGTCATGCGATGCCCACGTGATTTAACCTGTGAAGACCCAGTACAAAGTCATTCGGAGGTCCATCATTCCAGGCTGCAGGTCCATTCCTATGGAACAATCTCCCACAAAGCAATAGACAAACTGTGCACTTTCAAGAAAGAAACTATTATCAGCAGGAATTGTCTGAGGAGGCTAAGCTAATGGACACGCATAGTATTGTAAAATGCTTGTATTGCGTGCAGACTTAATTTGTGCAGATTTATAGTCCACGAAAAAAATATAGCCCTTTGCTATTGGAGCGGTCGTAATAGGCCTACATTATGATGAAGCACTGTAATTAATACTAATTAATGAAAAACACGACAGTATTTAAATCACTACCAGATGTCCGAAGTTATGGATTTTGAAAAGCTTTACTTGTAAAATGTATATTCTCACTACATTTCTTAATTCTGCAGATAGCTGAGTCACTGTTAGACAGCAGAGCAGAGGTGGGCATTGCAGACAACATGGGCAGCACTGCTCTTCATCGAGCGTCATCGCTGGGTCACATCCACATCATAAAACTGTTGCTCCAACATCGGGCAGATCCTAACCGGTGCAATTCTGAAGGCAACACCCCGTTGTATGTAATATTACTAATAGTTTATAGCTCAGGCCGAATTACATAATAGGTGTGTTTCCTGCAACATAGATACATGTACCATTGCAGATACCTCGATTTGGTTGTATACTCCTCAGGGGGTTGAGAAGGAAATTGAAAGCACACTGATCCAGTGACCTGGGTAAAAATGTAGTGCTATGAGCATGCCTTCAAGCATGGATTTGTTACACACATTATTATTAATATTATTATCATTATTATTATTATCCCCATTATTATTATTGGCGGGTGGTAGCGCAGTGGTAGAATGTTGGACATTGGAGCCAAAGGTTCCAGGCATCATTGTTCGCAAAGTTACCTTTCTGACACGATATTGATAGGATGCGCTGTCTGTTGAATGGCAATGCAGTTATCATCCTTGGTCTTGTCAGTACCAAGCCAGTGCTTGCAGGTTTACTGCAACATTCAGCACTATCGATGTTGGGGGTTTCCTCCTGCCCTAAAATGACAAGCCGTGATATGTGAACGAATCTTGAAAGCGGCTCAAAACCCCAATTAAAAAATATATATATTATTATTACATTTATTATTATTATTATTATTTCAGACACCTCGCCTGTGAGGAGAACCGAGTAGAAGCTGGCCGTCTACTTGTAGAACATGGTGCTAGACTGGACATTGAGAACAAAGTGAGTAATTTCATCATTGGTTGTGTATAATTGATGTGTATAAAACATACCGTCATCTCATACAGATAATAGGCGATATTACAATCCATCAAAATGGTGGAATGTTTGCAAATACAGTTAAAGTTACTATGAAACAATTTTTACTTGAAATAATGCTCATACAGGAAACTATTGAGTCTGTTAATATTTAGCTACCCTTATTCAAAATATTACTTGTATCATTGTCCATTGAAAACCCCATCATTGCCCTCCATATACAGCAACATCTGGGCCAATGACAGGACCAATGACACAGCCAATGACACGGCCAATGACAGGACCAATGACTGGGCCAATTACATGGCCAATGACAGGACCAATGACATAGCCAATGACAGGACCTACGACATGGCCAATGACAGGACCTACGGCATGGCCAATGACAGGACCTACAACATGGCCAATCACAGGACCAATGACAGGACCAATGACTGGGCCAAGGTTATGGCCAATGACACTGCCAATGAAAGGACCAATGATTGCGCCAATGACATGGCCAATGACAGGACCAATGACAGGCCAATGACAGGACCAATGACATGGCCAATGACATGGCCAATGAAGCTGTACTTCCAACAGCATACATTACATATCCTTCAATCTGGTTCATTCTTTCAGGAGAAGAAAACTCCTCTGGGCCTGGCAACACTGGGCATGCAGAGGTCGTTGAAACATTCCTTGGACAGATGAACCCACGTTACCTTTCTTGTTGTCATCAGTATGTTATTAAATTGTCATTACAACCCAGCGTCTTGTTGTTCAATATCCTCCATCTGTGTAACTTTCTTCCAGCTGCAGGCAACCCCAGATGATATGCCCCAATTACCCTAATAATTTGAAGAGGAAAAAATGCTTAAATTTGAAATGGTAAATAAATGAAGAATCTTTTTTTTTTTTTAAATATTGTAATTCAATAATTAGAAAATGTTGATTGGGAAAAAAATTAATTTAGGATCGGATTTTATTTTCTTTTCAGCAATTAATTAATTAATAGTTTGAATTATTAGGGTAATTACGGTATATTGCAGTGATGGTGATAACTTGATCCAGTCAATATGATCGTTTCACAAAGCCGTGGTTGGAGTAGTAGACATTCTGGACACGGATGATGTCAGCGGCTAAAAGAGAATGATAACAAGGTTACTGATTTTTTTAAATTTATTTATATAACATAATGTAACGCTATAAGCTTTCGAGTGTGGATTTGGAGCAATACCAGTGTGCACGTTATTATTCACCAATCACACTGCGACGATTGTGAGATTTCCTTAGTGTGACTGCTACAGAGAAACAAAATTGTGTGCCCACAGCTTTACACTTAACTTTACACAGCATCTTGGGTTGTATACTCCCTAGGGTGTTGAGAAGGAACAGTGCACACTGATCCATTGACTGGGGATAATAATGTGGCACTTTTAGTATACCTTAGGGGGTGGATTTGGCACATTATTAGTAGCCGTTATTATTATTATTATTATTATCTATTTAAAAATAAAGTATTTTTCGTCATTTTCTTTTGGCTAATAGAACTATTGTAACCAAAAACATGTGGCTACTTATCACTGCAGCCAAGTCACTATTTAATTGAGTTCATGACAATGTAACTATAAAATGTGGAAGTACTTTATTTATATTTATATCTTAATATGCAGTTGTGCATAACCTTTAATATAAATAGCTTGTAATATAATCAGTATAATTATTTGATAAAATGTTATTGATTTTAGTGTCTAAAAGTATTGTATAAGAATAGTGTTATAAGTGAAATTGACAATAGGCGTATCATAACAAACATCATCTAACACCTGATAAAAATATGTATGGTGTATTTGACCTTCAGTCCAGAATACCAAATACATCTACACACCAGTAATGTATAATTAGCTGCCTGATGGCCTTGCGACAAGCTGGTAACGATAGCCTACAAGGCGCGTAGCTGCCTATACGCAGATAAGCAAACGCATTCACATCAATTTCCTAGCAAACTTTATTTTTTAAACAAAACATAAACATAGTACAGTTGCAGTACTGCTGAATCCACATTAACGTACCACTAGCTGTGCACCTGAACCGGAAGTTCCTCGAGTTTATAGCACAAAGAATAATCCAAAACAATCATCGACATCCATGCTATGCCTTACAATCTACATCATACTTTGCACATTTGACGTATTATTTTGTACTTTGAACGATTGAAAATGTAAAATCAACCTTTGTGACATCAAATAATATTGGCAATGATCCCCCTCCATAGCCATACACCTGTCTACTGAACAAAAAAACTATTTATTGCATAAACACACAATATGAAAAACGTTGCGATATTGGATTCATATATGAAAGAACAAGTATGTTTAATTCTTTTATTATGTCTGTTAGGAAACCCAACGAATAATTTTTATTAGACAGAAAACAATTAAGGATAAAATGAGCGATAAACTTCAATATACCTAGAACCGACTAAAATTATCAAGGATTATCTCCCCGAGTACAGGGAATAGAAGAACTCCGAGCTATAGCGAGTTAGAACACGTGGCCTATGAAAGATGAACAAGCGTTTAAAACAAGTGATTAATTTCTTGAAACATGACATGTTGACATTATTTAAACTTCGCCCGTGAAACAAAATGTTGTCATTTACACTGCCACGCAGTTTGCGCCGTTCTCATTCTCTGTAAACCTGTATTGCGTATAACTATTTGAAACATTTAATGAGGTGTTCTAATTCTAGCTAAATCACCGCATTGTAAAGATATATACATACAATCGACGAATGTATGACACGGTAATTTATCTACTCGGTAAATATGAGCTAGAGGGACTGAATCCTTGACACATTGTAGATGTTACTTCATACATGCATGGTACATTACAAGGTATCGGTATGTATGTTGTAAACGTGTTACGCAATGGTCGATGCATGTACCACATTACACACGCATGGGCGTAGCTTCCTATACGCAGTGTACTCATGTGAGTACGCTTTCTAAAAAGACATAAATTTAAATTATGTTATTTTCCATTAATTTTGTATTTAATTATTTTTAAATTAAGATTGAATAGGTTAGGCCAATGCTACATTAAATATTTTAAGCGCAACATATGATGACCGGTAATCACCATGTACCGGTACTTATGATGCTGTTTGGGTTTGAAGTCTCACATACATGTAGCAGAACAGAACAGAATTTTATTCTAATAGAATCGCATTTAGTGTTATATGGGAAAAGAAATAATAATGCTTGCAAGTTACAAAATAAGGATAGTTGATAGAAGTGCTCGAATTAATTCAAGACTAAACACATGGCAACTTGTATATTAACATATATTTTAATTTGAAGCTCGAGTGGAGTGTAATTAAAAAAACATAAGAATTTCGAGATTGATGGATATTTATAGTGCAATGTATGCTGGTACGAGTGATCCTCTTACTACTTGTAATGAATGGCAACATATTTATTAAGATAAAATAATAGTCAATCATCTCCCACAGACAGTTTAGTGTTTACATAGTAAGTTACATATTCTATCATTGCGATTTATTTTAACCATCTGCCGGTTTCGATTGATAGCTTATGGTTACAGCTTCAACATTTTATAAATATTATATGTAGTTCCAAGGGTAGACTATGTAAATAGCTAATTTCCAGGTTTATGTAAAAGATCCTATTTAGGTATGTTTTATCAACCTAATTTGGGAAATAGCTTGTTGCATCCAAACAAAATGTAGGTCATATTTCTCTGGAATATTTAAGTCAAACTTAAATTTTGGATTTTCCTTCTGTGATTTTGCCTAATCCAGCAGGGAGAAGGTTAAACATTGCGGTAAACATTATATATGACAATTTATTACTACTTTTTGTCAGCAACAAATTGGCCCAATAGCAAATAATTCTGCTTTTATTATTTATATGAAGTGGGTATCTACCTACTTTGATGTATACCATGTAATCGCAAACTAGATGCATTTAAAATATGTTTACAATTTGTAATAAGAATTGTTCTTACAGTTGTTTCTTTTCCTTTGGTGTGTTTATCAATGCGTGAAGCTGTTTACAATTTACTGAGCTGTGTGTATTCCTACGCGTAACTTTAACATGTCGATTCACACTTTAACATTTCTACTTATAGATAAGTATTTAAGCTTGACATTAGATGATGAAGAGATTATTAACCTCGTGTCTTTAGATATCGTCTTTATCCTGCAGTTAGGGATACGCTATATGTATTAGACTCGCTGAAGCTCATTTAATACAAAGATTATCCCTAAATGCAGGATATATACGATAGCTAAAGACACTCGGTCAATCTCTCTCTCTCTCTCTCTCTCTTCTCTCTCTCTCTTCTCTCTCTCTCTCCCCCTCTCTCTCTCTCTCTCACTCTCACTACACTGTTTAATCACAATTTATTGTCACCATTCCGAAATGATTTTAAAGATGTATTTATCTTGAATCCAAGGGAATGTGTATCTGTGAATACGCATGAAATTTGCGTCAAGCGATCTAGCTTTTGTACTCATGTATTCATGGACGTGTCTAAACAGATGGATAACGAACTGCAATAAAAGTTATCAGCTGGTAGTTTGGATGCCATGACTGGTAGTGTAATAAATAAAATACTAAACTCGCTTCCGTGTGATACCATTTTTATGAAACTCTTGAATAGTTTTCGCTCGGCACATACCTAAACCATTCACTCGTTGCATAAAAATGGTATCACAAGGAAGCCCGTTTAGTATTCTATATTTATGAAGTAAATGTACAACACTTGATTATAAATTATGTATATGAATACTTTTAAAGATTCTGTTTGTTTTGCTTCCTCTATCAATTGGGTCATTAATATAAACAAGTTCCACTATTAAAAGGATATTAAAAAATATAAAATAAAACAAGATATGTTTGATAAATAATATACCTATTTATTCAATGTAATTACAGTGTTGCGAAGCGTAGTAACTTGCACGTGGTTCGCAAGCTCGTGTCCATAACACCATTGTATAATGTTTTCTGGGGTCAACATCGTTCTTCCTCTAGAAATGGCATAACCATTGCGATTCATCTATGGAAATTCACACACCTAGATATAATGAAGTAAGTTCAAACGTGTAGAGGAATTATTACAGAGTATAAAATAATAATAATAATCATCATATTTGACACTGTAGACCTGTAAATAACAACACGGTCGATATTATAAACCAATGTTCTCACAAAATATGAGTACACATCAACGGATTCTTCGTATTATGTTACTCTCAGTATGCGAGAATTAATTATTACAGAGCGTCTGCAAGGAACCGCTCCCTGGCAGCCATTTTTGATTTTGGTCACGTGACGGGCCTTATCTAATGAGATCACTGGTTATCTAGAAGTTGTCCGTAGTTGACTCCACGTTTTTCCTTGGCGAGAACTCGAGTCCAAACGGCCATTAGCTCATGATAGCACTCGTATTCTGAGATGTCAGGCGGACAGTTCATCCCACCCATGTTTCGTCCGGGCCGAGAGCTGATTGTGACACCTGGTTAAACCGGAGAAAAATGTAATCGTCAAACAAGTAATGCCTATACGTAAATTAGGTTAAGTTTTGATGTCAGGGCAGTGGTTAAACAACTTATGCCAATACGAAGTAAAGGTTACGACAAGCATACTGCTGCCAATACAGTGGTTAAATGATTGGATCGTTGGTTGAGTTGAGCTTTCATGATTATTTTCACTCATATCACAACTTGCATGTTTTGTATCTACATGCCATGCTTGTGAAATATGGAATGTTGATCGGTTGGTGGGGGGTCAAATGAGGGATGAAAGGTGAAAGTTGAATTTCCAATGCTACTATCCAGTTGGAATTCAATCTGATTGTGAAATATATCTGATTTGTTTTAGCGTACGATGATTGTATTATTAAACGTCGATATAACATGAAATTAATACACTCCATTCTATTTCTAGTACTTATTTAATTAATACTTTCATTATAATTAATACATGTTTGAACAAGGTATATCTTGTATCTCTTTATCTTTGACTTTAGTTTACCTCGTTCTGGTTCGTCTCTAAAGTACGGGAACCAATCAGGTCGCAGTATGGCAGCATACGTCACGTGACATGTCAGTAAGACTACCAGCAATATGACAATATGGTGGACGGCCATTACAGTATGACTGGGATGAGGAAGCTGGTGATCTGAAACAGACTATCATTAATTAAATATCTTTATCTCGGAGTAAGAGGTTACCCAGGAAACACATTACGTTATACAACGTTTCACAAACGATGTGTGAATGTTACGTTAAATCGTAACGTTTACTGACGTTGTCACAACGTTATGTCACAACGTTATAGCTGTAACGTTGGCTAACGTTATCACACCGTTACGATCGTAACATTCCTATAACCTTCTCACAACGTTATGACTGTAACGTTCGCTAACATTATCGCAACGTTATGGTCGTAATATTCCTATAACCTTCTCACAACGTTATGACTAACGTTCACTAACGTTTTGACCCACAATCAGTTGTAGCTATAACTGTTCTGTGCAAGAGGCGCCAGGCAACAGATTTTATAAATGATTGCATGTAGCCTTTGCGTAGGGTTAACGCGCCATCTATCATTTCAGCAACGCAGTGTACACATGTATATACCATAATATGCAATTTACAAATTACCATAAATTTCTCAGACATTAGCTTGTTCGTATGTATGAAGAATAGATCACATATCACATTGGTTAGGTATGCGTTTTTTACTGTACCAAATGTGAGTGACCACATGCGTCAAATTGTACTAATGAATCATGTACTATTGTCCTACAACTCATCAAAGTGCAAATTTAAACGGTATTCACGAGGCAGGTTATAACTTACAGATAAAAAACAAACAAACATTATTTAGGGTAACTATGCATCTGATTTCTCAATTGTAAACCACATTCTTGTTCCTATGTTGCAGTAAATTTAGAACGGCCCCTACTAAGCATTTACATGCAAGGAATTATCGAAGTCGTTGTGTAAAGCTCTACAGGGGCCAATTGAACGAGAACATCTTAACAGTAGTATGTACTTATTAACGTCCAATGAATATGTAGATGTAGATTCGCCATAGGAAATAAAAGTGATATGAATAAGTGATGAATGTGATGTAGATAATGTGCGGCCAAAACAATAGTAATCAATATGTTGTCATTTGTAATAGCAATGAGAGAGAGAGAGAGAGAGAGAGAGAGAGAGAGTAAGGAAGGAAGATTTGGTGGATGAAAGCTTAAGAGAGATAGATATAAATAATAGAGGGATAGAGAGAAAGATAGTCAGATAGAGAAATGGAGAAAGAAATAGACAGGGAAGAAATGGGGAGATATGGCGGACGGAATGGAGGAAATAGGCGAAGGAGGGAGGCGAAACATAGATAGATAGATAGATAGATAGACAGACATACAGACAGACAGACAGACAGACAGACAGGCAGGCAGGCAGGCAGGCAGGCAGGCAGACAGGCAGGCAGGCAGGCAGGCAGGCAGGCAGGCAGACAGACAGACAGACAGACGACAGACAGACAGACAGACAGACAGAGGACGGTAGGGAAGCAAAACAGTTTTCGTTGGAGAAGTGATGACGTCTAGGCTTCGAACTAGGTAGTCCAGGCATTATATAGATCAAACCTCACTCTAGGCTATGAACTAGGTAAGGGGCACGTGATCATGAACGACCATCAGTTCTACACTATAAATAGTTGTCCTATGTTGTTGTTGTTGTTCAATCAGCTGCATATTCTTTAAATTACTAATCCGTGAGAACTGCATTGATCATCCCGGTGGTATTGTCTGGTAATCATTCACGTTTCAAATATCACAGACACGCTCCATTGGGAGGGTTTGCTAATTTGTTTTACCGTTAATATCATGTTGCCGCTAATCATAACTCTTAATAGACAGGAATAATTAATACACTCATATTTCAACTGGACAGTTGGGATTAATTTGTCCTTCATCAAAGACCCACATGGTATTGTTGTTATTTGGTTTATAATGTGTATAATGGTCTCTGAACTAAGAATATATTTAGTACTGATAGTACTTTTGCAAAGATAAGATAAGATAATCCTTTATTACCAAGAAGAGAATTCTTTATACATGACAGAGATAGCACTCGTACGTATAAAACACACACATCAGCCGTAGAGAGGGGATCTTAGACCCCCCTGTGTATTGACCATTTTTTTGCATTATAAATAATAAAGCGAGAAAACAGAGTATATAAATAAAACAAAAATATTAATTCTACCATTATTCTAGGATATTAACGATACTGATTGTTCACTTTTTATATGAATTCGATCTAATTAGAAGTTAATCTACATTACCTAATATTCAAAGGCATCAGCTCAAAAAATGACAATTTCTCTCTAGAGATGACGGGAAACAGCATGCATGTATTTATACCAGGATGTCCAGGATCAATCCTGCAGACATCACCCACAAGACTTTGTGCATAATTATAGTGTATACCACTAGAGACAACTTCAATGCAAAAATGCAGGGTCACGAACGCGCATTTCATTAAGCCTACATTAATAAAAAAATTTATAGGAACATCCGTTGATGTTAAGAAAATCGTATCTATGCCTGTATTTCAAAATTTCTGGAAGCCGCCTCTAGACCCTAGTATGTAGTAGATGCCAGTAGATCACTTTTCATTATGCCTACATTAAAAGATTTCCGGTGATAAAACGTGGGTACTAAAAGATGTCAAGATCGTTGCCGATGCCACGAAATCGCATTTTATCATAACTACATTTCGAATTTTACGGGCGCATACCACCTAGACCACAATAGATAGCATTGTTGGTTTTATTTCTATAGGTAGCAGGAAATCGCACTTTCTTATGTCTACATTTCGAAATGTTCGAGGAGCACACCCCCAGACCACGTTTCAAAATGTTCTGGAAACACAACTCCAGGCCACACTAGATAACATCGTGATTTTTATTTGCTATAGATATCAGGAAATTGTACTTTGTTATGCCTACATTTTAAAAATCTTCGGGAGCATGCCATCCAAACCCCACTGGATAACGTGTGCGAAAACTATTAATTATTGTTCTATAGACACCAAGAAATCGTATTTCATTATGCTTATTTTTCAAAATTTCCTGTCAATATCTTTACCGATGCTCGGAAATCGTATTTTGTAATACCCACAATTCGAAATTTCAGAGAACTACCCCAAAACCACACTAAATAACATTGTGGAATTTGTATATAGATACCTGGACATCGTACTTTGATATGCCTACATTTCGATACATTTACCATACTAAATAACGTGCGCTAAGTTTTGTTCTGTAGATACCAGGAAATCGTATTAATTATCTTTATGAGTATATTTAAACGTTTCCGAGAGTATGCTTCCGCCGGAACCAGTAGATAACTAATAATAGCACAGACCATTGCCGTGCACTACCATGCCTATTCTTAATACCTTAATATTAACATCCAACATGTAGGATATTTTTTTCACAAATATGCCTACTAGTAAACAGATTGAGACCCTTGTCTGGCTATGAACAGTTGATGAGGAAAAAATACAATAAAATAACAACAACAACCTTTTAGAAGCAATATTTTACGTGTTAGTATTGGTGTCTCTTCGGCCTAATGAGGCCTTGCATGTCCATTTTACATATGTTTTATCACTGTAATAAACACTTCATCCATTCATTCGTTCAATAACGAATACACGCGTGATGTTCTAACACTGTATTACGAGATGTATTTGACGACAGGCGATTCTTACATCTTTGTGGAATTTTTTATATAATGGAAAGTGGAATATGGAAATTATTTACACTGTTTTTACCGTTTGTTTTCTAAAAATATTCCTAATTTTGCCATATATTGTGTCCAAACATGTAAAATAACATAGTATTTATTAAAGTTTTACCAACTTAACTTGAAGTAGCCAGTAATGAGAATGCAATTCAAGTAAGTTTATGGGAACAAGGAAGTATACAGATATTTCGTGTATCATGCTACTTTGCCTGACTAATAACTATGCAAATTAGGGAGTTCTGACCGTGTGTGACGTCATTACGTCTGACGTCGTACTACTATTTATAGATGCTAATATATGGAAATAGTAAACAAGATGACAATTACGATCGCAAACTAGATGTGGTAATCGAGAGCATTTAATATATGTTCTTAAAGTTGTTTCCTTTCCTTTGGTGTATTTATCAATGAGTGAAGCGGTTTACAATTTATTGGCCTGCATGTATTCATACGCGTAACTTTATAAAATGTCAATTCACACGTTGATATTTTCTTATTATAGAGATATATTTAAGCTTGACATTAGTGATTAGATGATCAAGAGATTATTAACCTCGTGTCTTTAGATATCGTCTATATCCTACATTTATGGATAATTATGTATTAGACTCGCTGAAGCTCGTCTAATACAAAGATTATCCCAGAGTATGTGCAGGATGTAGACGATATCTAAAGACACTCGGCTAATAATCTCAATATATCGGAAAATGGTATTACACTAGTATTACACTAGTATTACATTAGTATTACACTAGTATTACACTAGTATTACACTAGTATTACATTAGTATTACCCTAGTATTACACTAGTATTACACTAGTATTACATTAGTATTACACTAGTATTACACTAGTATTACTAGACATACGCTTACCCATAATCCTGTGTGTATTGGATTTCTCACGGGACGCGTGGGAGCCGACTGAGTGTTGGAAACGGAGCAATATACTTGTACTTGTATGCGTCTAAAACATGTTGATATACTAAGGACAGAACGGCAACGACATCCGCCCACATATTCTATGATGATCACTTCAATTCTAAAGAGTGCTCACTAATCGTAACATATTAATAATCAATATTTTCCAGCTTGGGTCATATTATCAACTGTGGCTTGCAACAAGGAAGACTATCACATCGTTCTGTATTACAGTATTTTCATTAAACAAGATCTCCGAACAAAAATGGATAACACACTCGAGAACGTTTGTGAGACAGGCAGAAATTAGTACCTAAGACGTATAAAATATTGAGCATAGATAATATTTATAACTATGTATAATACTATTGAGAATGGAGATAACAAAATAAATTAAGAAATACGGCTACCACTAATGTCCACATTATTTATTTGTCATCTCCATTCTCAATAGTATTATACATTATAGTAGTATCTTGTGGTCCGTGATTTTTACCCTGCAGGTTTATGCTATTTGGTATATTCTTAAGCCTGCGCAACATGTTTTTCTGGTGCCTAAACGTTATAAAAATGATATAGTTATCTTCGCTAATATCAAATGGTTAGGAAAACCACTAGGGGTGTGGTAAGATTGACACAGGAGCAACGAGAACGAGCCATTGGTATGTTGCAGTTGAATGCTACTCATCAACACGTCGCTAGAATCTTCGGCTGTGGACCCACAATTAGCATGTCGCTGACACGCTACAGGCAAACATGACATACCATGGACAGACACAGAAGTGACAGACCACGTGGTACAAATGACAATGCTGGCCGCTATCTACGAATTCTTTGGAAACCGGTTCCTTACTGAGGTGCCAGCTTCATTGCAGGGCCTGAACTAGTAACCGAGTACCCGGGGCCGAGTCGGTTTAATCTAAGACTCGAGTCCAAATTATAGACTTGAGGACCCGCAACGAAAAAAAACCTCTATGTATGTTGTTCAAAACTAATATTCAAACATTAAAGTACAGATATATTCGAAATACTATAGGGATACATACAGGCATATGAGATTAGCAATACATGTACAATACTGAACTTTCACATACCAAACGACGTATGAAACACGTCAGTGTAGGCTATGCTAGTAGGCCTATATACCACTGAGTATACAGAATTACACTATATACCACTGATTATACAGAATGTAAACTATATACCACTGAGTATACAGAATGTACATTAAACAAGATCTCCGAACAAAAATGGATAACACACTCGAGAACGTTTGTGAGACAGGAAAATATTAGTACCTAAGACGTGTAAAAAATTGAGCAAAGATAATATTTATAACTATGTATAATACTATTGAGAATGGAGATAACAAATAAATAAAGAAATACGGCACACTAATGTCCACATTATTTATTTGTCATCTCCATGTATTGCTAATATATACCACTGAGTATACAGAATGTACACTATATACCACTGAGTATACAGAATTTACACTATATACCACTGAGTATACAGAAATTACACTATATACCACTGAGTATACAGAATTTACCCTATATACCACTGAGTATACAGAATTTACACTATATACCACTGAGTATACAGAATTTACACTATATACCACTGAGTATACAGAATTTACTAGACCTACATTATTACATTCCATACAAATATGGCAAATGGTGGAGATGAGCAACACTAAATAAGAATTAAATAACTTGTTTCGCCATTATATATAATTGAATGAATAGATCTAATTGTTCCTTGACATCCTTTAATATACTACGTGACCACGTGGCCAGAGCGCGCGGACGTCAGAGAAAACCTATGGAAATGTCCTGGGACTTAAATTACCCATAGCTCTTTATGTAGGTCTACCAAAATAGTGATATATGTATTATCATTAAAAATATGTTAACATAATCACCTGAATATTGCTCTTCTGATATACCTGTATTCATCAGTATTAATACAGTATATGTTTAGAATGGTTGTTTTCAACCACTGTACTTCACTTGGAAATGAACGATCCACAGATGAACGGGTACTCGAATCCGAGTCGGGTCCAACCCCCCCCCCCCCCACCCCCCATAGACTGAGATGGAGAAGAACTGTCCGACAATGGCAGAATAGGAACTAGCAAAGAGTATTGTTCTCTGACGAGTGTCGGTTCCAACTCTTCAGAGTTGATGGTAGAGTACGTGTCTACCGGCGAAGACAATCTGACGCACGGCACGTTGTTGCATTCAAAAGACGGTGCCTTTCGGTGACGGTAACGTCATGGTTTGGGGAGGCATATAGTCCGTCTGGTGTTTTGACATAATGAGAATCCGAGTGATGCCACTTTGGTATCATTGGGCAATTTTTGTTAAAGGCTTAATTCAAAATGGCCGCAATTTTGAAGTTTACATGTATTTTCTCAAACCATCATTCTTAGAATATTTTCAAACTTTATTTGGAGGCAAACAATATGTTTTCATGGTTGGGGAATCCACTGGCACACATAGGATTGATGCTTTTTTTTTAATGCTAAATTCAAAATGGCCTCCATCAACGAATGCATTTGTTCATAACATGTATAATTGCTTTGGTATTTCAAAGTTTCCGTTCACTGCTCCACTGCAAGGAAAGATCCTTGAGATCCCTAAAAGATGTTTGGACCAATACGCATTCTAATAAAATACTATCGGATTCCAAGTAATTAACTATCAATAAAAACAAATACAAGCACATGTCAGTGATACTGTGAATGAACATACTTTGTAAATAATCATGATCATCGTTCTGGTTGTCAATATGTGCCTGATGAATGTTACTGTTGTGGTAGTCTCCATGACATCCACAAAGCATGAAACAGGACATTAATTAACCACATCCATTGTCGCTAGGAGCATCTGTATTTATTCATTATAATAAATCCATTGTGCAGGGCAGATATGATCAAGAAGACCAACAGTTTTTGCCAGGTAATCCTAGGAAAATCCATAAATAGTGGGGCTTACTGCAGGAGGACGTACTGCAGCCTTGAAGTAATGAACTTGCTGATTGCATACATACATACATACATACGTATATGTTGGACCTAGAACAACATCTGTATTTATTAATGACAAGGCATCCATTGTGCAGGACATATATGATCATGAAGACCAACAGATTCTATCCTAGGAAAATCCGTAAATAGTTGGGTTTACTGCAGAAGGGCACAATGAAGGCTTGAAGTAATGAACTTGCTGATTGTTGTTATTGTCTTCAGTTGTGATGCTGATGCTACTTTGTGTTTGGAGATATTTGATGCCCACATTGGCAGCTTACATATTGACATTGCATCCCATGAGATACATAGTGCTCATAAACGTTGTGAATCGTGCATCTTGCCTACAAATAGTAGAGTTATTATGTACTTGGTACTTCAACATATTTAAAACAGTTATTTAATTGTGTACTAGTGGATTCCCCGACCATGAAAACATATTGTTTGCCACCATAGTAAAGTTTCTGCATAGCCTACAAATAAGGTTTTGAGAAGATACACCCCATAATGGCAAACATTTTGAATTAAGCCTTTTAAAAAATTGCCCGAGGAGGCCAAAGTGTCATGACTCGGATTTTCATTCTAGACATGTTGAAGATGTTAAAACACCAATAAAACATTGTCTGGACCCCTAAAATCAGCTTTGCCAAAATATCGCGTTTGGATGTCAGTCTAATATGCGGTGAAAAATGACGGAACTGATTGTCTTGGGACGATAATCTGACTGCCAAATGGTTTGTCGATGAAGGTTTGCGCGTAGTGGTGCTTCTCTGCTACCCTTTTCACAAAACTAACATAGCATCATCTTCCAACATGATAATGCTAGACCACACATTACAGGAACGTGAGTGACTTTCTTCAGACCAACAACGTTAATGTTCTATCATGGCGTGCCCGTTCTCTATTGCCAGCCCGTTCTCTATTGCCAGCCCGTTCCCTATTGCCAGTCCGTTCTCTATGGCCAGCCCGTTCCCTATTGCCAGCCCGTTCCCTATGGCCAGTCCGTTCTCTATGGCCATTCCGTTCTCTATGGCTAGCCCGTTCTCTATGGCAAGCCCATTCTCTATGGCCAGCACGTTCTCTATGGCCAGCCCATTCCCGATGGCCAGTCCGTTCTCTATGGCCAGCCCGTTCTGTATTGCCAGCCCGTTTTCTATGGCCAGCCCGTTTTCTATGGCCAGCCCGTTCTGTATTGCCAGCCCGTTTTCTATGGCCAGCCCGTTCTCCAAACATGAACGCTATAGAGCATCTACAGCATCGTCTGGAAAGTCGAATTAGAGCAAAACAAATCCCTCCTATGAATGGGCAAATGCTAACAGAAGTGCTGAGAGAGGAATGGAACCGGATACACGTGAACGTCATTCGCCGTCTAACAAACTCTGTCATGTCTTGACTCTCGTGGTGGGCACGCGCAACGACTTTTGTGTTTTCCCCACTAATTCAATTGACTTTAAAATGATTCAACGTTGTGATCGAATATTGGACAATCGACATCTTGAAATATGTTGCATGTGTCAATTTAACATTATATCCACTTACAGATTCTCCTCTATTTACCGAAACAAAACAAAATCTAAATATTTCCAAGTTCTCTTATATGCTATTTGTTACCCGAGTATCTTTCAGGCAACTGTTGAATAAATTGATTCAGATATAATTGTAGAAAGTTATGATTAATTATGTTATCTATTGTTAGAATTAATTACTTTTATGTTTTAAAGTATTATCAGTTACTCTAATTTCCGTGGCTTTTTATGTGCACATGTATGACTACTATGGCTGTAGAGAGTTGCAATTAATTGTGTTATCTATTTTGACTTGATTAGATCTACTTTATAATGTTTTAAACAATTGTCAGCTATACTTCATGAAGTTCTGAAAAAGTCAATTGTTTCGCATGTAATGATGTATTACTATTTCTGGTCGATCAAATTACCGAAGACGCATGCGCAGTGAAGAACTTCCGCCAAGCCAATAATTAATGGTTAACCCTGAATGAACCCAAATCACTGTTTAATAGTCTAAGGCATCTCCGTTTGCCCCCAGCGGGGATAAGTTTAAATTAATACTCTTTGATTCCTGTTGTCTGATGCTTCTATTGAATATGGCAGCGCGCGTTCTATTTGAACCTCCGGATAACGAAAATTGCCATAAAACAGATAGATAGATAATTCTCTCACAATGTTGTTGTGTTATAATAATAGAAGTAATTTCCCTGTAGAGCAATTAGTTTCAATTTCAGACCATCCCGCTATATATCACTCTAATAACACGTGTCATTATATTAGGGACAGACAATGTATAAAAATAACATCAAATTAACATCCGAGTCTACGTATAATTAATAACTAATTGTAAACTGTGAAAGATATCGTACATAATAACAGAGAGAAAACAATCTTAAGTAGGATTATATATTAGTGTCATTAAAAACCAAAGTGCTGATACGAGGTGTCGTTAGTGCAATGAGAGTGATCGTATAGAGCTCGCTGTTAAAGTGCTCAGATCGAATCTTGGTGGGGTCCTATGTATACTACTACTAAGAACTACCACTACTACTACTACTACTACTACTACTACTACTACTACTACTACTACTACTACTACTACTATAACTGCTACTACTACTA